>PVJN01018951.1:0-38157 GCA_004026805.1 Lasiurus borealis
TTTGGCTCAGTGGATAGAGTGTCAGCCTGCGGACTGAAAGGTCCCGGATTCGATTCCGGTCAAGGGCATGTACCTTGGTTGCGGGCACATCCCCAGTGGGGGTTGTGCAGAAGGCAGCTGATTGATGTTTCCCTCTCATCCATGTTTCTCTCTCCCTTCCTCTCTGTAAAAAATCAATTAAAAAAAAAAAAAGATGAGAACCATGAAAGCATTACTGAAGACTTAGAGAAGTACCAACTTACAAAGCCCATGTAGGGCTGAGTAGGCTTCCCACGAGGGCAAATTAGGGCAAGATGGAGAGACCCCCCCCCCCCAAACCAGCCAGAAACAAGGAAACTTGCACGTGAGTTGGCTTTCCTCTTTCACAGACTTGCCTGTCATTTTTTTCTCTAAAAAGGTCTGTGATCCCTACTTTCCCGATGACAAACTAGCCCAGACACCACAGCGCTGAAGCCAGCTGACAGAGGAGGCCTTCGCCTCTCCTTTCCACCCTCCCGGAGCCTTTGTCTGCAGGCGTTAGACAGGCTGGCCCGTGGGCAGCGGGCAGTGGGCCTGGCTGGATGCCGATCTCCCACTGGCAAGACTTTCCAGGCAGCTGGGGTCCAAGCCTGTGTCGTTTTTCCTCCGGATCCCAGGGCCTTTGGCCAAGCCGCCCCCGGCGTTTCTGAGGCGGACAGTGAGCGCTTTGTCGGTGATCGGACAGCAGCTTGACAAGGAAGTTGCTTTTGCTGGCACAGCGTCACACTGGCCTTCTCTCTGCCACGGTTCTGGGGCAGGGTTTCTCAGCCTGGGCACTTCTGACCGACCGACAGTCAGTGTTGGGCATTCTCTGCTGGGAGGGGCTGTGGTGTGCAGTGTAGGAGATGTAGCAGAATTCCTGGCCAGCAGTATTCCCTCCTGCCCCCGTCCCGGCTCAGTGTGCCATGTATTCCCTGGGGTGCAAAACCACCTCCGAGGGAGAACCATGAACAGCTGCATAGGAGAAACAGCAGGAGGCGGCTGAGCAGCTTCCGCTCCCTTCCCTCCCTCTTTGTCGCCTCACACCAGCGTATATTCCCACGGGCTCCTGTCTCAGGCTGTCCCGGGAAGCCCTCCCTGCCCCAGTGCCAGCCTCTCAGCCCCAGGTGCAGAGGAACCAGGAGTGGAGCCTCGGGGCATGGAGCTTCTGTCTCAGCACAGAGCTGGCACCAAATGTGATCATGAGAGGTCCTCCTTGGCCAAAGCAGCATAGGGAACCCAGCTTTGTTCCTGGCACTGATTCTGCTCTGTCTGACTCTGCTGACCCCTTCTAGCTGTATTCCCTGTGGTTGTATTTTAGAGGCAGCTTGCAACACTATTACCACCTGCAGGGAGTGAGGGTGAGGAGAGGAATGAGTAGAAGCAGAGTTCCACATCTTTCAACCATGAGACATTCAATGTTGAAAGCAACATTCACAGCAGACTTGAAGTGGAAAAGTAGAAAAAGGAGCGACAACCTATAAATGAAAGAAAGAAAGAAAGAAAGAAAGAAAGGAAGGAAGGAAGGAAGGAAGGAAGGAAGGAAGGAAGGAAGAAAGAAAGAAAGAAAGAAAGAAAGAAAGAAAGAAAGAAAGAAAGAAAGAAAGGGAGGGAGGGAGGGAGGAAGAAAGGAAACAAAGCAATAAGATGCGGAGGTATGTGTGCAGGGTGAATTGTACGTTGACCACGGCAGGGGTTAGAAACTGACTGTATAGAGGAATTTGACAGTTGAATTTGGCTGAACAGCCTTGCCTGTGTGTCTACAGCTTCTGGTCACTGCCCACCACCCAGCTGTCAGGACACAGGGAGGAAGGGCCACTGGGCCAGCCGAGCTGGGAGGTGTGAGGCTGGCCCCGCAGGAGGGGCTGGCATTGTTCTCGCCTTGCCTCACCTGTGTTCTTGGTGGCACTTCCCTTGTTGGGGAAACTGGGAGGATGAGGAAGAGGAGGAAGAGGAAGGTGGGGTGCCGTTTGCAGTAAGAGAGTCTTTGCTGCAGCTGAGACAGTGCCCCGCCCGCACCCCCCACGGCTATGCACGTGGATCTGTCAGGGGCTCTCAAGCAGGGGAACACCAGCTCCAGTGTGAGGGAAGGAACGTCACCGGGATACAGGTTGGGCCACAGACACGCCAGGGGCGCCTGGAATATGGAATGCTGGAGGCAGATTGGAGGGCACCGTGAATTTGTAGTCAGCAAGCATCTATAAGCTCTCCGTGGCCTGGGGCAACTCATACAATCTCTTTAAGCCTCAGTTTCCTCCTCTGTCGAGGCAGGTAAGAATGCCTCCCTCCTGAGGCTGTGGCGGAGGTGACACAAGAGGCCACGCGTGGAAACATGTGGGAGACCAGAAATCCCCGTTCACTGACCGGTTCAGCATTCAACAAGCTGATGTGCCCACGCTACTCACCCGCCAGGCCCCACGCGTGGGGCAGAGCCATGGCCAACGGGGGAAGCCGGGTCCGTCCCTCACCCTTCGGAATGCTTACCCTCACCTTCAATCTCCAGGTCTGTTTCTGAACTCTCCCGGGTGGGTTTCCCTTTATCCACCGCCGGGGCGGCTTCGGCCTCACAGTAGAGCATTTCATCGCTGCTGTGTGGTGTGGACTGGGCTTCGATCTCCTCTGGAAGAAAAACACGTCACCGTGATGTTGGGCATGAAACCCGCCAGCCTTTCAGGTGGAAGCCACTTCCGCTTCCCTCCACCTCGGTTTCCTCCTCTGCCTCCCAGGTTCTGGCTGCAGCCTTTGTCCTCCAGCTGCACGTGGCTCCAGACACACCAGGGACTCCATTCTGCGAGCCCTCCCTCCCCGGCACTGCTGCCTCCAGCCTCCAGCATCCGCGGGGTCACATGCTACCCTATCCCCCGCGTTCTCGGGAGACTTGCTGCCCTCTCCCCCGCTTTGGGCCTGACTTGGACATTGGCTTCTTTTGCTCCCTCTTCTCTTTCTCACTAGTTTGGGTGGGGTCCAGAGTTGCTTTACTCTGAATGACGGTGGAGGCCACAGGCCAGGCAGGCGACTCGGTCAAAAGTAAAATAAACCGGAACAGGACTGGTCTCAGGGTTCAAGAGGGAAAACTGGATTCCTAAGAATCTGAGCTAGCTTTTCCTCCTTCCAACCCAACATCTATTTTATGGCCACGAAGAAGGTAGGGCTTGTAAAATCGCCCCTGCGGTTAAATTCATTGCTATAATTACATACACGTGTCCTGAGCTTCCCTCACTCGCTAGACGTGGTCTTTCTGCCCCTGGGCCACTGATCCGGGGCCAGCTGTGGGTTCCTGACAGCTATACACAGATGTCCGGAGCTCATCCGACCTCGGGAGGAAGCAGTGTTTGGGGAAGCCAGGCCGCCCTGCCAGGTGGCCTATCACAACGTGGCCAGCCCGTTCTTTGGGTGGACAGAGCATTGGTGGCAGGGCCCCAAGTTTTGACCACCAGATTCTGAGATGGGAGTTGCCAACGAGTCCACACAGGTCTGTGTCTTTCTTAGTCCTTGTCTATAGACCCAAGCCCAAATATTTATTTCCCTGTAAGATAAGGTCTGTGTAATAAGGGGTGGGAGTAGCTAGTGGCCTGGTAGTTAGAAGACATACAGCAGATTAGCCAGCAAATTTAGCTTATCAAGAAGTGATGACTTTCTGATTCTTAATTTCCTCAGTAGCCAAACAATTTTAGAATTCCATCTGATCTGTGGAATGCTGGTAAATGTCTAACTGGCTCTTGCAGAAGAAAAAAAAAAATCTGATGTGTAGTAATGGCCAATTCCAGTGGTGTAAATGTTGCCAATAAGGGTGATTTCAAACTGCCAACATGATGTAGAGTGCTCAAAAAGTGAAATTCAAAGTCAGCCAGAACTGGTAGGAGCCAATTCTAGCACCAACATGCATTCAACGCTCTCACTCCCTGTCTGGCAAGTCCCGAAGCCAAGTCAATGTACATTATCCCAAACCTAGAGGGTCCCAAGTAAGAAGGGCATTAGGCTTCTGGGTTCCATGTGATCACTGGGTATTATACTGAGGCAGCCTGGAAGGGCTGGAGTGGTGAGAAACGAGATGTCTTTTCACCTGTTGTCTCAGACTCAAGAGGTTCCTCATTGTCCATGGTGCCAGGGGCCTCTTGGAGGCTGCTGCCAGCTTCTTGCCACCTTTCTGCTACTTCCCTAAGAAGTACACCTGTCCATTCACCTCTGTCTCAAACTTTGTGCTCTCTGCTCTCACATAGAAAAAATCTGGGGCGGGTATGTGGTTATCTTTCTATCCCTGCAAGCCCTGAGGAGAGTGGGCTCTGGTGGGAATTGGACATGTATGGATTTGACCCCCACTCTGGAAGAGATAACTACTTCCCAGAATCATCAGGGAGAGTGGTAGAGCTAAATTCCTAGGAGCCCTGTTAAAAGGATGTCCATCTGCCTGCAACTTTATGACTTAGGAGCCACTTTCATTTCATCGGCAACATTCCATGACCTCATGCAGACATTGTGATCCATGTGAGTGGACCTGGTAACAGCAAGTCTGCCACCCTCTTGGTGGCTCTGACAGTCATCTTTTTTCATATGTCTGCTGGGACCAAGCGAAGGCTTGGCTGTGATTTCGAAGGTGCAGTGGGGGTGCCTCTCAGTGGTGTTGTATTTCCCTCTGAGTCGGGACCAGACCCAAGCCCCTCAATCAGGTGACTGTGAAGAGCTGCCACCATGTTCTCCTCTCAAGGTGGTTGTGCTTCAGGTACGAAATATTTCAGTGATGGGTGAAGCCTGTTTTCTTCTACCCAGTCCTCCTCCCTTTGTTCTTTCCCCCCTTGGGAGAGTATCCTCAATCTTGAAGCAGAAGATCTAAGGCAAAGCACAACAAACATATGTTCTATCACTACAATTTGTTGCAGCCAAACCTTTGTTCAAACTACTGGGCTGCCTAACTTGAAACCACTCAACCATCATTCCCACGCTTGGCTGTTTTCACACTCGTTGAAGTTCACTTGCAGTTTACCGACAAGAGACTCTGGAGGCATGTTTGTTCCTTCTTGATAAGCTTTCAGCACACCAACGTTCAGGTCAGTGACTACAGGGCTTGGGGACATGACCACGCCTCTTTGTCACTCAGAAGAATGATGAAGATTTAGGAATTTGGGTGGGGGAAAACGTAGATCCTTGGATCAAAAGAAATACGTAAGTGTGAGATGTTAGGCAATCAGATTTCTTCAGGCATTCAATCTGAAAAATATAGAGCAAGGCACTAAGATAAGCATCATTGTGGGGGAGGGAATGCAGACATGATTAACATGGTCCTTTCAGGGTATATTATATAACAAGATAGAAATCGACAGGGCCGCCTCTAGAGTGTGAGGATCCTGGGCAAATATTTCTGGCAGAGCTCCTGTTCATATAAACAACTCGAATCATCCTAAATAAGCATGGTAATAGTGGTCCAATCTCATGGTTGTGGTTTTTTGAAAGATATATCAAACTGGCCAAGGGAGTGATCAACTCCTGGCATAATTTGGCAGGCACCAGTTATGGAGACCCTTGGATCATATTGATCAACCCCATATTGATGGAAAGGATAAGAAATTGTCCTGGAAGGAGAGAAATTGGGACTAGCAAGTATGTAGGCCTTGGTCTAAACTCTGGACAGGAGCTGGTCTTCGGTACAAAAGGCCCATTAGAACATTTGGAGGAAGGAATTCCAAAGAGCCACTGGGCACAGGCACTGCTTGCCTGGGCCTAAGAGCAGTACTGGGAATTGATAAAGGTCCTGAGGGATATATGCCAGGAGTTCAAGGAGGTTGAGGTCTCTTTATGCTGGGGAGTATTCATGGGCTCTGGACAGGAGAGTCCAAGGAAAAGGCTTTGGGACAAGTAGAGTCTGAGGGAAAGGCTTTTCTATTAGGTCTATGATCCATTACATTTTTTTTTTTTAATCAGGGTACTAACATAAAATCTACAACTTGACCCTATTAAAGTGTACAATTCGGTGGCATTAAGTATATGCACAATGTTGTACAACCATCACCATTATCCATTTCCAGAACTTTTCCTATGACCCATTTTGAGTTACTTTTTGTATAAGGTATGAGGCTTAGGTCGAGATTCATTTTGCATGTGGATGTTCAAGTGCTCCAGCACCATTTGTTGAAAAGACTGTCCTTTCTCCATTGAATTGTGTGTTTTTTTTCACCACTGTTAAAAATCAGTTGACTATAGGCATCCTTTCAGTTTTTTTGTGGGGCTAGCATTTCAGAAACCACATAACCAGCAATGTGATGCAGTATCTATCAAAATGTTGTACTGTGGTTCCTCTTATCCACAAGGGCTATATTCAAGATCCCCAGTGGATGCCTGAAATTGTGGATGGTACTGAACCCTACATACTGTTTTCTCCCATATTTACATACTTACAGGCATACATACATATCTATGATGACATTTAATTTGTAAATTAGGCACAGTAAGAGATTAACAACAATTTACACTAATAAGAGAAATATGGAAATTGACCATACATCTGTGATGACAATAAGCCAATTAGGAGTGAGTATGCAAATTAATCCACCATCTTTGTTGGGTTAATTTGCATATACAGGCACAGTGTGGCTGGGCAGGGCGACACGCCTACTATAAGGGGGAGGGAAGGGGATAGAAGGATCTACAGGAGCAGCCCTTCAGTCAGGAGCAAGGACTTGCAGGCACTCCAAGTGGCTGGGAGCAAAGGAGCAAAGCCAAGGGAAGGAAGGCCTATTCTTGCACAAATCTTCATGCAACAGGCCTCTAGTGATTAATAATAGAATAGAACACTTATAACAATCCTACCTAATAAAGAGGGAATATGCTAATTGACCATCACTCCATCACAAAGATGGCTACACCCACAGCTGAGGCCAAGTTCCCTTAAGGAGCTTTAACAAGGGACCTAAGGCTACGACCCCCATCCTGGCACCAGGCCAGGGGACCTGAGGCCACACCCCCACACCTGGTGGGGCTTGACAGGAGACCTCAAGGCACACTTCCTGTTCTGGTGCTGGGCTAGGGGACCTCAGGCTGGCCCCCCATCCCAGCGCCAAGCCAGGGGACCTTAGGTTATGTCCCCTACCAGGTGGGACTTTACAGGGGACTTCAGGTCACATCCCCCACCCCAGCACCAGGCCGGGGGATCTCAGGCCACACCCTTTTCCCCAGCACCAAGCCAGGGAACCTGAGGCTGTGCCCCCCTGCCTGGAAGGCCTTGACAGGGGACCTCAGGCTGTGCTCTCTACCCAGTGGGGCTTGACGGGGTCCTCAAGGTGGACCCCAATGTTGTGTCGGGGGAACTCAGGCCATGTCCCCTACCCAGCAGGGCTTGATGGGGGATCTGAGGCTGATCCCCTCTCTCAGTGCTGGGCCAGGGACCTGAGGCTGTGCCCCCCTGCCTGGTAGGGCTTGACAGGGAACCTCAGGCCATGCCCCTCACCTGGCAAGGCTTGATGGGGGATCTCAAGGCACACCCCGGGCCCATCTGGGGGACCTCAGGCCATGTCCCTTGTCCTGGAGCTGGGCAGGGGACCTGAGGCTAGCCCCCTTCCTGGCAGGGCTTGACAAGGGTGGGACTGGCCAGTTCTGGATCTAGCCCAATGTGTGTGTTGGGGGGTGGCTGGGTCTGGGTCTCACACAATTTTGAGGTGCATGTGAGTGGACAGGAACTTGACTCTGGGTCCTTCTTTTAATGTGTACGAATTTCGTGTACCAGGACACTAGTATACTATAATAAAAATTATGTGAATGTGGTCTCTCTCTCATAATGTCTTCTTGTACTTACCCTTTTCATGATGATGTGAGATGATACAATGCCTACATTAGATGAAGTAAAGTAGATAACATAGGCATGGTGACCTAGCATTAGGCTACTGTTAACCTTGAGGAAGGTATGTCTAGGCTGAGACCTGAAGGTCTGTCAAGCAGTAACCAGGTGAAGGCAGAGTGACGGGATAGGCTCGCTGAAAGGAGGAAAGGTATTTGAGGGTGAGAAAAACATATGCAAAGTCCCTATGGCATGTTGAGGGAGTCTCAAATAGTTCAATAAGGCTGAAGTGTGATTCTCATGGGGGAAAGTGGTGGTGGGAAAGAAAAACAGAGATGAGATGGGAGGTGAGCAGAGGCCAATAATGAAGGGCCTTTAATGCTATGCTGAAGAGTCTGGCCTGTATTTGAGAATGAGAGGGTCGGGGGCAGGGAGGAAGAAGTTTTAAGCAGCAGTGTGACCTGATATGACTCGAAGAGCAAGAAAACTGCTCTGGCTGCAGGGTCGAGAGTGGATTGAAGATAGGAAGAGGATCAATATCAGTTAAAAATGGCTGCAGGGATGAAGTGGACTGAATAAATATAAAGGCCACACTACTTGGACTTGGGGGCAGATCAGATATGGATGGGAAAGGGGAGATGTCAAAGCAGGAGGCCAGGATGGATGACTGTGCCATTCCTAAAGAAAAGGACAGAGGAGCCGGGGCAGTGGTTTTCTGGAGGAAGGTGGGGGAAGCTCATGAGTACTACTTTGGGTGTGTTGAATCTTCTATGTGTCCCTGGGAAGTCCACTGGAGAGGTCCATAGGCAAAAGGATGTATGTGTCAGTAGCCCAGGAAAAGGTTAAAAATGTAGATGTGTGGGTTGAATTTTTATTCACTTCACTTCATGGTATTTGAAGCCATTGGAGTGGTGAACATTTCTCAAGGAAGAACATTAGAGTAAGAAGAGAAGAGAGGCCAAGGATAAAATCCTAGGAAGACCATCATTGAGAGGAGGAGGGCAGGGGTCAGAGGAACAGAAATGAAATACACTAAGACAAAATGTCCAGAGAATTAGAAGAAAGACAATGTCACAGAAACTTAGGGAAGAGAATCTTACAAAAAGGGGGAGAGGGAAGAGGCAAAATTACAGAATATTCAAGAAATAATAAAGCCCAGATAATGTCCATAGAATTTAGCAACAAGGAAGGCATTGGAACGTTTTAGTGGAGTGGAGAGTGGAAGCTATATTTTAGTGGAATGAATGTGAGTGAGAGGTGAGGAGATATAAGCAGCAGGAACAGAAAACGCTTTGAAGAAGCTTGGCTGTGGAGGAGAAGTGAAGAGATGGAAGGGTGGCTGGAGTGGGAGGGGCTGAAGGAGGGTTTCATAATATAGGAGCAATATGAGCAAGTTTAAATGTTGATGGAAAGAAGTCAGGGAAGAAAAGGAGAGGGGTAAACAGAAGGAGCACAACCTCTGAGAAGGCAGGAAGGAGGGGACTCCAAGCCTGGTGGGGTTTTCAGCCACCGTGTTGGGAGGGAAGGAAGAAAAGTTGGTTGTGCCTGCTAGTCAGTGTGTTGGTGTGGCAACCAAGAGTGGAGGAACTTTGATGGTTCTACTTTTTCTCTAAAGTTGGTAGGGAGATGATCTCCAGAGAGCAAGAAGGGAGGCAGTATGACAGCAAGTTTGTGGAGATGGGAGAGAAAACTAATTAAGAACACAGGATTGCTGAGGACTACAGTGAGATTGAAGACCAGCCCACTAATAGCTCCAATCTGTTGGTAATTTTACACACCAGTGCTCAGCAGTCCAGGTGTAAGAGCCAAGGAGAAGAATGGCTTTACTGAACCTGGGCAGGTGTAATCAAGGAATGGTGGGCAAGAGAATTGATATTGGGATGAGAGCGATTGAAAGGATGCCTGAGTGGGACTGAAAGGTGACTAAGGAGAAGATTGAAGGCAAAATAGAGAACTCAGGGGTTTGATGGAGTTAAAGAACAGTGTGCAGAAGTGAAACTGGGAAAGGCAGAAAGCCAAGGGGTGACCCATCAGAGGGGGTATGCAAATTTATGATTTCAGAGGCGGAGCAGTACCCAGTAATGACACATCATGGGTGTCTAAAGTACAGTGGGAATGAGGTCAGTGAGGAGGTGGTGACAATGAACTTCTAGGATTTGTGATGGCTCATCCACATTAGGAATGGAGAGAGGACTGGAGGTAGGGAATACTGTGAGTCTAGTAGTAGTGTCTTGATGAGAGAGGAGGAATGAGGTCAAGAAAAGACAAAGGTGAGGTAAACATTGATGAGTACTTGAGAAATTTCTAATGAACACATGAATACATGAATCAGTGAGTAAGGAACTGAATGAACGCATCAACTCAGACCGATCTGGTGTATTCTGGGAATATCTAGACATAAATCCTCAGATGCCAGAGGAAACACTGGGCTCAGAGAAGGCAAGTTACTGGGAGTTTATGGGTCCAAATTATCTTGAGAGTTAAACATAGACAATTATTTTCTACCTATCCTATTTAAGAGGTGGTTTGAGCCCTCTAGACCTGCACAGGTTCAATATGATAGTCACTTAGTGTAGCTACTTAAAATATGGCTAGTCTGAATTAAGATGTGCTGTCCACTTGAAACCCATGTTGGATTTAAAAAATTTAGCACAAATTAAAAAACAAAACTATTTTTAATAAGCTCTACTAGAGGCCCAGTGCACGAAATTTATGTACTCAGAAGGTTGCAGGGGTCCTGGTGGGGGGGGGTCCCTCTCACAGTCCAGGAGCCCTTGGGGGATGTCCAACTGATGGCTTAGGCCCACTCCCCACTGGCAGTCGGACATCCTTAGCGCTGCTGCAGAGGCAGGAGAGGCTCCCGCCACCACCACTGAGCTCACCAGCTGTGAGCCCAGCTTCTGGCTGAGTGGTGCTTCCTATGTGGGAGTGCACTGACCACCAGGGGACAGCTCCTGTGTTGAGTGTCTGCCCACTCATGGTCAGTGTGAGTCATAGTGACCAGTTGATTTGCATATTAGGGTTTTATTATATAGGATTGATTTCAGAAAGAGTAAGGGAGAGGGAGAGATAGAAACATCAATGATGAGAGAGAACCATTGATTGCCTGTCTCCTGCATACCCTCCCCACTGGGGATCAAGCCTGCAACCTGCGCGTGTGTCCTGACCGGGAATTGAAACATGGCCTCCTGGTTCATAGGTTGACTCTCAACCACTGTGTCACAGCAGTTGTGCCAAAAAATATATATTTTCAGAACATAAAATATCTCATTTAAAAATGTTGATGACATGAGCTTCATGTTAAATTTTTTTTGATATATGGGGTTACATATATTAAAATTAATGTCACCTACTTTTTTCTCTTTATGTGAGGTTACTAAAATTTTTTTAATTACATATTTGCTTCACCTTATATTGCTCTTGGACAACACTATGTAGGTCTTGGTCAATAGCCTCTGAATTCCCACGGGAAGCATTATGCCACCTTGTGAAGTCAACGAAGGGATTAATAAAGGCAGCTCTCATATCGAATTTCCACACAGACCTGTTGGCAGAGTAAAAGTTGAAAGCTCAAAGCTTAAATTTCCTCTATACAGGAAATTTGCCTTTAAAAGAACATTTTAAATTCCTCAAAGAATTGGAAAACCTTCCTCTTGCCCCATTAAATAGGTCTGCACCCTTGAAACCACTCAGTGGTGGACACAGATGTTTATCACAGTGGGGATGAACTGAGGGGCTCACCCGGTCTCAGAATATTTCTGACATCATGAGGCTGCAGATGGTGTAGGCCAGTGGTCAGCAAACCATGGCTCTCAAGCCACGTGCGGCTCTTTGGCCCCTTGAGTGTGGCTCTTCCACAAAATATCACGGCCTGGGCGAGTCTATTTTAAAGAAGTGGTATTAGAAGAAGTTTAAGTTTAAAAAATTTGGCTCTCAAAAAAAAATTCAATCATTGTCCTGTTGATAGTTGGCTTTGTTGACTAATGAGTTTGCCGACCACTGGTGTGGGTTATACTTGTAATTTTCCTTTGACTGGGGAAGCCTGTGTCTGCACTTTTCTAGGCCAAGTCTTCTTGGAATCCGTAGTCATGGCTTGCTTAGCAATGCCATATTGCAGTCTGATGGGCCCTTATTTCTGCTAGGGATTGCAGAAGATGACCCTCCATTACCGGTAGCCAGAGGCGTTTTTGGCTTAAATTTAAGAAATAAAATAGTAAACATTGAGAGCTTGTCCTGGGCTGAGCAGGGTGAGGTAAGGCTCCAAGAGGTTAGGCCCTAACCGTTAGGGTTACGTGAGAAGTTCCAATGGTAGAAAGTGGCAGAGCCAGGATCTGGGCTCAGATGGTCTAACTCCAAAGCCTGTGATACTGACATCATCCTACTCTTTCCAACAGATCGGATTATGGATCAGGAAACAAAAGGAGGCCAGCTGTGCTTCGCCGGCCTCAGGAAAAGCCTTTGAAAGAACATGGCATCAATTAGCCTGACACCCATTTAGCCATACACGCAATGAATAGCCTCGTGAAGGCTAGGTCTGTCTGCAGAGGTTCCCACAATGTAATCAGAATAACTTGGTCAGTTTTTAAGGACTCCACCTCAGACCTGATAAATCAGAATCCGAGGAGTAGGACCTAGGAATTTTTATTTTTAAGATATTTTCCAAGTGGATAAGGAAACCCTAATTTCACAAAATGATTAAAAAAAAAAAGTCTCTAGATAAATACTTTGATTTAGGGTCTGGTTTGGAACTTGGATTTCTGGGTAACTATCGGGGCAAAATGGCAGGAAAGTACAAGGAAGGGCTAGTTAAGCCACATCAAAGGAGTGGGCCTGACTTTGGGGGACCCTTAGGTAACATTTGTGTACTAGTTTCCAAACCTTCAGATTGCTCCTGGGGCGTCTGCTTCGTGGGAGGCCCAGGCAGGCGTGCAGCCGCCTGAAGGCACACACTTCTCTGGAGCTGAGGGAAAACAGCCAGAAAGCCACCCTACTGACTCTTTCCTGCTTCTTCCTTTCAGCCTTTCAGTGTTATGATGTATCCAGCTGGCCCTGGATCTGGTGACTCCCCAGAGGGCTTCCCAGAACAACCGAGGCTCCAGCCACAAATTGGAAACTGCACAGCTCAGACCCTGGGTACCGAGATTGGTAGTATGTACAGTCCTTCCTCCTTCGGTGTGGTTGGGGCAGAAGACTGTGGTTGCAGAATGGAGGAGGGAGACAGATGCACAGAGGTCTTTGGGTAGCATATCATTGCTAGGGGACCTCGCCTTCCTTTCATGGCCTGTGCTTTGTTCAGACAACAAAGACATATTTAGCCCTACTAGGTGCCTGACACTGAAAACCAGCCAATCAACCAACCAACCAATCAGACTTGGTCCCTGCCTGCCCTTGTGGAAGCCCCTCCCACCATCCCCTTTCTAGGTGCCTTACCCATGGGTGCCATGGGACGTCCCCTTTTACCTAGATAAAGTATAAAGAGGACCCATTTGAAACAGGGTGAGAAAGGAGACAAAGGTGTGGACTCAGCTTGTGACCTAGACTCTGAGCTGGAGAAGCCGGCAGGGCCAGGAAAAAGAACCATGGAGAGAGAACTGGCTCTCCCTCTCTCTGGGCTGAGAAGGGTGAAATCACAGAAGCCAGGGCTGGGTGAGATCTTAGGGGAGGCCCAACCCCTCAGTTTACAGATGAGAAAACAGAAAGGCGGAGACGTTACAGGATGGGTCCCACATTAGGAGGCAGAAGCGAGAATAAAATCGCGTCCTCTGGGTAATACTACGGCGCCTCCAGCGTGGCGCTGCATTTGAAACTCGGGCGCTTCGAGGGCTTCCCGGAGTCAGGGCGGGTCCATTGCCATGGGAACAGGCCCCGCCCCCCCACCGGCGCGGGTTCCACGGCCCCAATAAAGTTGTTGTTGTTGAAACTCAAGCGAGGCCACGTGAGCCGCCCGGAGGCGGAGCTGTGGGCGGGGCCTGAGGCGGGGGCGGGGCCGCGCTGAGGGTGACCGGCGGCTGCAGCGCGGAGGGAGGCGTTCGCCGGCGGGGCGGCCGGCCATGATAGCGTCGTGCCTGTGCTACCTGCTGCTGCCGGCCGCGCGCCTCTGCCGCGCCCTCTCCCGCGCCCTCTCAGGTACTGGCCCCGCGGCCTTGCAGGCGGGAGCCGGGCCCGGGCAGGCCCCGCGGGGCCGAGGCGGCCGGCGGCGAGTCGGGCCTCACGACCACCTCCCCTGGCGCAGTGCCCCGGTGCGGGGGGCGGCCCTGCCCCGGACCCCGTCCCGGACTCCGGGAGGCGCAGGCCCGGCCCGCGCGGCCCTCGGGGGCGGCCCCCGCTCAGGCGGGTGGCGTTGGGCCGCAGGTACCCGGAGGCGGACTGGGGGCGGGCCCCGGGGTGCAGAGCGGTCCCGGGGCCCGCCGACCGCTGCTGCGGGCGCTCGGAAGGGGTTGGCAGCGCCGGGCCTCGGCGGATGCCCGCGTTCCCTGGGAGGGAGCCGGGGCCGGCTCCTGGGTCGGGGGCTGGAGACCTAGACGCACCTGCGCGCCCAGGTTCCCGCCACACTCACCTTCCCAGCACCTCTCCGCTCTGCTCCCCGCGAGGCCCTGGCTGAAAAGCATGCTCTGACCCCGGAGCTGCATTCCCACCTCGGCTCTGAAGCAGTCTCTGCATTTAGGGGTGCAGTGGGGTGGATGGAGGCAATGCCCAGTGGAGGAGAGAAGTCTTTCACTTTCCGTGACCCGCCTGCCCATGTTCATTTCTGGCCTTTTAAGTTCCCGGGGCGCTCGGAGATCCTACAGAATTTAGGATTTCTCTAGCAATCAGGGGGCAGGACAGGCTAACAAGTGTGCGCTTAGAAATGAGGGTCCGACGGTGCCTTGCGTGCCTTCCCTTTCTGGGACCTTCCGCAGTGTGTGTGTGATTTATATTCCGTCATATAGGTGTGTTTTCCTACCAGATGTTTGTTTCTGTCTGCGTTGAGCATGCAGGCTCCTGCAGGGCGGGTGGGATCACGCCTGTTTCGTTTACTGTGTCTCCAGTGCCTTGGACGCTCATAATACAGGGGGCACGCGATTTAGGAGCGGCTCGGGTGTGAGCACTAATGAGGAAGGAGAAAGGCCGCAGCAGTCACTGTTTTCGGGGAGCTAGAGAAGATTCCTTCGTGTTCTGTTATTCAATGTATTTTATTGATTTTTTACAAAGAGGAAGAGAGATAGAAAGTCAGAAACATCGATGAGAGAGAGACATCGATCAGCCGCCTCCTGCACGCCCCACAGTGGAGATGTGCCCGCAAGCAAGGTACATGCCCCCGACCGGAATCGAACCTGGGACCTTTCAGTCCGCAAGCTGACGCTCTATCCACTGAGCCAAACCGGTCTCGGCTAGACAGAAGTTTTAAGGGATCTCAGAGGAGGGTCCACCCCCTCTCACCCCCATGAAAGTAGTCCCAATGGTTTTAACTTTGTTATATGGATTCTACATATTTTTTAAAAAAATAATAAAGGATTCTGCTGCTGAAACACAAACGACCACCACCAACAAAAACCCGCTAACTTTGGAAACTAGTAACAGCCCACAGGTAAATCAGAGAACCTCTGCCATCCGCTACACATGGGGATGTTTCAAGAGACTAAAGCCAGCAACCCAGCCCACGGGTTTGAAGCCGAGTTGTCCCGTCTCAGCGCTGTTGACCTTTGGGCCTGGGGAATTCGTTGCAGGGCTGTCCTTTGTGCTGTATGATGTCCAGCAATATCCTTCACCTCTAACCACTTGATGCCCGTAGCATCCCCACCGCTGTGACAACCACAGTGTCTCCAGACAAGGCCAGATGTTCCCAAGAGCAAAACCATCCCTGGTTGAAAGCCATTGGTATATTCACATCGGCCATAAGATAGTGTCGACGTTTGAACCATTCTGATGTTTTTCTTGCCTTAAAAAAAAAAAAAAGGAGAGTTGATAAAATGAATCTAGTGATTGAAAGTCCACATCATGCATGCCCACTGGTCCTGGGCCACAAATAAGGGACTTCGTGTGTAAGGAGTGTTTGTTCGGGCCAAAGCACCGAGCCTGGAGTTTTAGAGAACCCTCATTTTAGTGTGTTTCCCACTTGCTTTCTTGCCTGTTGGCCGTCATTTGTGGCTGCTGTAGCAGAAAGGTGACAGCTGTCTCTTGCTGGCACCTAATTTATAGCCTCTGTTGTGTTATGGGATGGTAAAGCTAATGAAGTTTGTGGAAATTTGTGAGAAGAATCATCAACTTTGACAAGAGACCAAGGGTTTTTGTTAAGAAGTAAATTGTAGTCCCCTCTGTGGGCTCAGTGGTTAGAACGTTAGTCCATGTACCAAAGGGTCTCAGATTTGATTCCAGGACAAGGGCACCTACCTGGGTTTCAGGTTCTGATTGGGGCATGTTGGGGAGGCAACCAATGGATGCGTTTCTCACATTGAAGTTTCTCTCGCTCCCCTTCATTCCCTCTTCCCCTCCCTCCCACTCAGTCCAAAAATCAATGGAAAAAATGTCCTCCGGTGAGGATTCACAACAGTAAAAAAGAAGTAAATTGTATAGATTTTGAGACACCTTTCTTGTCTACTTTAGGGCATTTTCTTTTGGAATGCATCCGTAGACCAGGGGGTGTATAGAACCGGATAAGCTCTTGGAGATTATGTAGTTCACATGTCCCCTGTCCCCATTTCACAGTCAAGAGCAAGTCCATCTCACTAGGGGCATTGTCCAAAGTCACATAATGAACTTTAGTGCCAGATCATAACCCACCATTCTAATTCATGATCAAGTTCTGGTTGCAATGTAAGTGGCTCTTAGAACCAGAGGGTTGGTGTTTCATAGGAGTCTTAACCTCGAGATAAAGAGGTGTGTTTATATGTGACCATCTCTGCCCTAGATTATGTGGGTCAGCTGTTCTTTATTCCCACACTGAATATTTATCAGTTCCCTACCATATGGGTTAGTCAGTACTTGCAAAGCACTTAGAATAGTGCCTGCCACACAGTAAGCATTTGGCTCTGATGATGATGAAGTTCCAGGCACTACGATGGGTAGGCTCGGTGATAGGACAATGATGAGCAACGTGAATATGAATCTTTTTTTTTTTTAATAGCAAGAGTGGAAGTTTATTAAAGAGCAAGTACAGACTCCCACGTGACGAGGGGGAAAGAGTCCCCCAGAATGGATTCCCACTTGCGGGGGGGAGGGTCCCCGTGACTATGATTCTTACTTGTATGGGATTCACATTCTAGTTGGGAAGAGAGTGTGGGTGGGGTGATGCTCTCATCTTATAACATGGTGTTTTGGCTTTCTTCCTAGATGCTTTCTTCACCTGTCGGAAAAATGCCCTCCTGGCGAAGAGCTCGCCCCCCCAGGTAGAGGGCGACTTTGCCATGGCCCCTCAGGGCCTGGACCAGGAAGAGTGTGAGGGCCTGCTGCAGCAGTGGCGCGAAGAAGGGTCGAGCCAGGTGTTCTCGACTGTGAGCGAGGATCCCCTAGTAGATAAGGGACTAGCCCAGAGCAGCTTGGCGCTCCTGATGGATTATCCTGGAGGACAGGATGCTGCTGCCGAGGACAAGTGGTGCAGCAGGCAGCTGAGCGACCTGCAGGCGGCAGAGAACCTAGAGGAGCCTTCCCCCGAGGTCCTAGGAGAGGAGTCACTGCCAGAGGGCGAGGGCCCCATGTGGGCAGCTGTCCCCTTGCAGGCAGGCGCCCAGTATGCAGACTGCACCATCCTCCCAATGGGTGCGCTGGCTGCAGAGGAGTGGGAAGAGGACCCCGCAGTGGTCGCCTGGAGCCTGGCACCTGAGCCTCTGCCCCAGGAAGAGGCTCCCATCTGGTCCTTTGAGGGCCTGGGGCAGTTGCAGCCTCCCCCCGTAGAAATTCCTTATCATGGTGAGTCTGACAACTGGCCGAGAGAGCCAGGGTCGCAGGTTGTCAGGTTGTCGTGGGTGTGGGCAGAGCCATTGCTAAAGAAGAGTCTCAGTGGGGAGCTCTGCCACCTTGGCCACTGCATCCTTTTTTCCCAAGACTCTCGCAGTGTGAGATCTAGATGGGTTTTAGAAATCATCTCATCTAGCCCCCGGTCTCTCAGAGGAAATAATGCCGGTGCAGAGAGGTAGCGGGACGTGCCTGAAGTTACATAGCTCGGCGGTCATGGCAGAACAAAGCAGATCCTAGTTCTGATTCTCCATGCGACTGTTTCTCTGGAGATGATCCAAGCGCTTCTTGGGAGGAGGTGGAGAGCCCTCGGGGCCTTTGCTCTGTGCCTCAACAGAATGATTCTGGTTTTATCTGTGGCACATACTGGGCTTCCATTAAAATTTGAAGAATGAGTTCTGTGGCTCAGATAGGGTTGAAATACACTGTGCAGGTCCATGATTTAAGGGAGATAGGGGACAAGTGGTTTCTTGCCCTACAAACTTTTCCAGATTTAGAGGTTAGAAAACACCCAAGGCTGCGATTGAGAAGAGTGTTTAACCTCAGGTGACCCTTAAGCACATTCATCTGAGTGAATCCTCAGAGACCAATGGATTTGTCAAAAGTGTGGGCCTGTATTTATTGAGCATGCTCTAGGTGCATTATGCTAGGTACTGGGAATACAGTAGTGAACAGCCCGAGATTGTCTCGGGCTTTCTGTCTAATGTGAGAATGTCCTTAGAGTTCTGCTCAGATGGCCACACAGAGGGATGGGTGACATGGAAGGTGAAAAAAATTGAGACACGGTATCACTGAGACGGGGGTGGAGATGGTGGGGCTTGTGGGTAACATGTACTTGTCATGACTTCTTCCCAACCCCTTTGCAGAAATCCTGTGGCGAGAATGGGAGGATTTCTCCACTCAGCTAGATGCACAGGGCCTGGAGGCAGGGGATGGCCCTCAGTTCCAGTTCACTCTGATGTCCTATAACATCCTGGCCCAGGACCTGATGCAGCAGAGCTCCGAGCTCTATCTGCATTGCCACCCGGATATCCTCAATTGGAACTATCGCTTTGCAAATCTCATGCAGGAATTCCAGCACTGGGACCCTGATGTGAGTGGAGAGCGGGGAGGGCAGTGCATCTGGGGCTCCAGTGAGTCTTGGCAGATGCTGAGACTTTCCCTAGGTGTACTTTCTGGCACCTTTGTTCAGGGAGGGAGACTTGAGGGGAAAAATCCAGTGTATGTGTCTGGTCTCCTCAGCTTCTCTCTGGCCCGTTCTTGCTGGGGCTGGCTCTCAGTCCAGTGGGAAGGTTCAGTGCCTGAGACCCACAGCAGCTTCCCACCTGGCCACTGCCTGCTCCTGGGGTGGGAGTCCCATTCAGCACTCGGGGTGTTCTAGAAGTGATTGGTTTCCTTGTAAATTCCCAGATCCTGTGTCTTCAGGAAGTCCAGGAAGATCATTACTGGGAGCAGCTGGAGCCCTCGCTGCGAATGATGGGTAATGCAGCTCCCTGGCATGTGTGCCAGTCTTTGTTCCTGCAACCCTGTCTGCTCTCTCCAAAGACACTATGTTTTTCCTTTGTCTCAGTAAACCTTCAGTCTCACCTACAAGCTAGCTCCTTCATGTGGGTGAAAAAGAAAGTAGAATTCGAACTTTTAAAGTAACTGTGACATGTTGCCCTTATTTCTTGAAGTAACCAAACCTGTGAATCCAAGTATTATTATTCCCAGTTTACATTGAGGAAACTGAGTTTCTCAAAATTTCTGTGACTTGCTCAGGGTCACAAAACTACAAAGCTAGTAGGTTGTGGAGCTAGAAGTCCAGCTTGTGTGACTTTATTTTATTATTATTTTTTGTTAATCCTTACCTGAGGACATTTTTTCCATTTATTTTTATTTTTTTGACATGTTTTCATTCTTTAAAAATTTTTGTAATTGATTTCAGAGAGGAAGGGTGAAGAAGAGAGATTTAGAAACATCAGTGATGAGGGAGTATCATTGATTGGCTGCTTCCTGCACTCCCCCTACCTGGGACCGAGCCCGCAATCCGAGCATGGGTCCTTGACCAGGATCGAACCCAAACCCTTCACTGATTTTTAGAGAGTGGAAGGGGAGGGAAGAGTGGGATAGAGAGAAAGAAAGAAAGAGTGAGGGGGAGATAGAGAAAGTGAGTGAGAGGAAAAAAGAGAGAGTGAGAGAGAGGGGAAGAGAGAGAAGCATTAGTGTAAGAATGAGAGAGACACATCAATTGGTTGCCTCCCACACATTTCCTGGGGATTGAGCCTGCAATCCAGGAATGTGCCCTTGTCTGGGAATGGAACCCAAGACCCTTTGGTACACAGGCTGACGCTATCCACTGAGTCACACTGGCCAGGTCCAACTTGTCTGACTTTAGATTCCATGCTTTCCCTGTCAGCTTATATTGTTCCAACCCTTCTCTCCTTCTTTCCCTTTAGAGCAGTGGTTCTCAACCTTTCTAATGCCACGATCCTTTAATACAGTTCCTCGTGTTGTGGTGACCCCTAACCATAAAATTATTTTTGTTGCTACTTCATAACTGTAATTTTGCTACTGTTAATGAATCGTAATTTAAATATCTGTGTTTTCCGATGGTCTTAGGCTCTACAGCAATAGTTCTCAACCTGTGGGTCATGATAGGGTCACCTAAGACCATTAACAGTAGCAAAATTAGAGTTATGAAGTGGCAACGAAAATAATTTTATGGTTGGGGGTCACCACAACATGAGGAGCTGTATTTAAGGGTTCTGGCATTAGAAAGGTTGAGAACCACTGCTTTAGAGCCTCTCAGTTGTCTGGTTGAAACTGGCAGGGAACCTCTGCAGAGCCAGGGAATTGGCAAGGGCAAGGACTCCCATTACTGAGCAGCAGGAGCAATGCCTTCTGCACACCCACCTGGGTTACTGCCACTGGTTGGAGGGATTCAGGGTTCAAGGACTCTGATCCGTCTTCTTGGTGGGGTGTTCCTGCAGGCTTTACCTGTTTCTACAAGAGGAGGACCGGGTGTAAGACGGATGGCTGTGCTGTCTGCTACAAGCCCACGAGATTCCGTCTGCTTTGCGCCAGCCCTGTGGAGTACTTCCGGCCTGGCTTGGAGCTCCTCAATCGGGATAACGTGGGCTTAGTGTTGCTGCTGCAGCCACTAGTCCCAGAAGGCCTGGGGCAAGTGTCGGTGGCCCCATTATGTGTGGCTAATACCCACATCCTGTACAACCCACGCCGGGGTGATGTCAAGTTGGCCCAGATGGCCATTCTCTTGGCTGAAGTGGACAAGGTGGCTAGGTTGTCAGATGGCAGCCACTGCCCCATCATCTTGTGTGGGGACCTGAATTCTGTCCCTGATTCACCTCTCTACAACTTCATCAGGGACGGAGAGCTCCAATACAATGGGATGCCAGCCTGGAAGGTGAAATGGGCAGACCAATGCGGGTGGGACCGCGGCCTAGGGAGAGGCTCGGGTGTGGCACCAGCGTTACTTCTGTGGCAGGGACTTCCGTTATCCCGGTTCTGGCTCCTTCCTGCTTTCTTTTACCCAAAACCTGGAAGTTAGGAACTCTTGAGTGCCTTTGACATATTGAAATCTTTTCAGTCTTTATCATTAATTTATTTTGAGTCTATAAGTAATATGTAAGTACATCCTTGAAAGAATTCAGATATCATAAAATCAGGCCAAAGCCCCTTTTATTACCTACAATCCCTGCCTCTCCCCTTAGACTCAAGTAATAGCTGAAGTTTGGTGGCATTTTTCCAGATCGTTTTTATGCATTTTGAAATTTCCGTGATAATATAATCCTATTTTACATTTATTAAGCAATTACTATGTGCCAGGTGCTATTTTAAGCGTTTTATATGTATTCATTAATTTTCATAATTTCTATCATTGCCTTCATTTTACAAATAAGGAAACTTAAGGGACAGGGAAATTAGTAATGTGCTTACTCTAAATTATGCAGATCATTCGTGATGGAGCCAGGATTTGTAGCTGGGTGGGCTGGCCCCAGAGCTCTCACTCTCCAGCACTATCCGTGCTCCTAACAGCTGGTATATAATCTATCATGTGTGTGTTTATAAACATAATATATTTTATTTTCACTTAGCTTTTTTTCACTTAACGATGTATATATGGATCTTATTCTTTTTAATGGCTGAATGTTGATAACACAGATATCTTATAGTTTCTCATAGTTTATTTAGCTGTGCTCATGGGCATTCAGCTTGTGCTAATTTCTTAGCTAATTTTTAATGTCACTTAATCTCCCTGTTCCTCTGTTTTGCTTTGACTGATCTATCCAATTTATTGCTTAGCTTTTGGCAAGGCACAATGGAAAAGGGACCCAAAATGACTGAATTATTATTGAGCATTATGGGCTTTTATTTTAATGAGGTGACTCAGGTGTCAGCAATGTCTTGGTTGCCACATGTAAAAGGCATTATCCAGGCAAAGAATTTACTAAGTTGCCTACCTTGTGTGGCACCATTAGGTGTGGTGATGAAGAGCACTCATTTTGAATCCCCACTCCCCCACCTTGGTCAATATACCTAACTTCCGAAAGCCCCATTTGCCTGATCCAGACATTGGGGATATAATGGGATCTACTTTAGAGGTGTTTGCTTGCTTGTTTGTTTGATGGGTTAAATAAAATAATGCACAAAGTGTTTTCCAGTTCCTACTGCAAAGGAAGCAATCTATACTTTGGTAGTGATGATTATTATCAACTCCTAATTATATGTGGTATCATTATCCCATTTTATAGTACAGGATATTGAACCCAAGAGAGTTAACTGACTTGCCCAAAATCACACAACCATTAAATTCCAGGTCTATTTTACTTCAGATGCATATCAGAAATTCATGTCCTTCAAGGGCAAAGAGATTGTGCCTATCACTGCTTTCTTCCTAGCACTTAGCTCGTGTCCTACACAGAGTTGGCATTCACATATTTGTTGTTAAATGAAATAAAGGGAATTTTGCTACACACATTGGAGATATGCAAATGGCTGATGTTGCCAAAAGTTTCCCCTACTGCCTTCTGTCCGTTCCCAGGCTTTGACTGAGGATGGTGACGTAAGTAAAGTGCTTTGGTGCATGTATCATTTGGCTCAACCCTGTGGTTTCCCAATAATAGGCATACGATGCTAGACCTTGATCCAGAAGACCCAAAGATCAGGATAAACCTTTTCCCCTTGCACATTAAAGCCGCCGAAAGTTGATATTCTCTGTGGAGAATTGTGAAGATTTTTCTGAGGTAAAAGTTAGGGGATCACATGTTCATACAGTTCTATTCTCTGTCACTCACACATCTCGTTCTCTTATCCCTCATTCCTGTCTCATGGACATTTCAGTGTTTTTAGTAAAAAAAAAAAAAAGTTTTCATTAGTTCCTTATTTTTAACCTTCCCCTAAGACTTATGTTTTGCTTATATTGTGTATGTTAGTATATGAATGTGTGTGTGTGTTTGTCTGCATGTCCCCCAATATGGGCTGTTTCCTTTTTTCATCTTGGTTTCCTCATTCCCACCTGCTCTTTCCTTGTAGGTGTCTGGACAGGAAGACTTCTCCCATCAGCTTTACCAGAGGAAGCTGCAGGCCCCACTATGGCCCAGTGCCCTGGGCATCACTGATGGCTGTCAGTATATCTCTTCCCGTCATCCCAAGAGATCAGGTGAGCATGCGCCATGTTCTTGGTGGCTGTGCCTTCATGCCCATTTTGAGAGAAAGCTGGCACCTCCATGACGAGAAAGTAGAATCCCCTCAGTTTCCTTAGCAAGATCTTTGTTTTTCTCACTGTTATCATGGTCACCCAATGATTTTATATCTTTAAGTCGTAGCTGTTGGAACACCTCCTTGTCTTCTGAGCCAGATTTCCCCGGTCCCGATGCTGGAAGCTTCTTGATATTAAGGAGGGCTCAGCAAGTGGCTCCTCTTCCTTTCTTTTACTGAATGGCTTTTCCTGGTTTACAGAGAGACGTAAATATAGCCGAGACTTCCTGCTACGTTTCCGCTTCTGCAGAATTGCCTGTCAGCGACCAGTAGGACTGGTTCTTATGGAAGGAGTGACAGATACTAAGCCAGGTAATGGGAACTAAGTTGTTATATTTTTAAAACCTCTTTACCCCTGATATTTGTCAATTATATGTGTTTTCAGTCTTTCCTCGGCCTAATTCTTAGAGGTCAACTTCTGGTTATAAGTAGGCTTAGAAGGAAGGTCAGTGGAGTTTAGTGGCCAGACACATAACATGCATTGATGTGCAGTGTCATGAGAACGTGGACCAGGAATCAAGTTCTGGGTTCTAACCAGCTCTGAGACCGTAAGGAAGCCACTTAACCTTTTTAGGCCAAAGTTGCTACTAACAAGCACGTAGACAGCATACATGGGAGAGAAGATGCACGTGCTAGGGCTTTGAGACTCAAAAGGTGCCAGTAGCCTTGATTGTATTAAATAGTCCCACTGAGAACTTCCAGACTGAACGTAGCGGAGCATACTTAACATTCTACTCTTCTTGCCTCTGAAACCATTTTCAAGCAACAAGGAAAATGGAATAAAGAAACATAAACTCCATCTTTAAGATACAAGATCTAAGGTATCTGAAACCATAAACCACAACACAGTGGAATGGCTGTGAGAAGCACTAGAGGTCATGCAAGGGTGTTGGAGGAAGTGTGGAGAGATTTATCTGTGAGGCATATGGATTCCAAAAAGAATTAGCAGTGAGCCTTCCTCCACGTTGACTAATATACCTGAGGCACCAAACCCAAATCCTTGTTTCATCAATAAGGAAAGGATGCCCAGGTGGTGATAGGACATTATCTCAACCTGTTTTAGTCCTAAGAGGCAGTAGATGGAAGACTGATTAAGGAACCAAGCATGTTTGCATCGAGCAGTCTAGGCAGGGGGGATATTCAGGGCTACATATCTTTTGCCTAGGGAGAAGCAAAGATGAAAAGGATTCATACGCACCCTGTGTCATAAGGAAAATTCTGTTACTGGGATGCATTTTTAATTCTCTTATATAAACTTTGTATAAATAACTGGCAGCAAAACATCAGCTAATTCAAAGCCGGGCTGCCCTAAAGTAACCAGCATGAGATCTGCACTAAAATACTAAAAGAAAAAAAAGTGGAAGGAACTGGAAAAATGAAAGGCCAGATAAAGAATTCTTATTCCAAAGATAAAACTTCTTGCCTTGGAGCATAAGAAAATTGTAAATTATTTTTCTATGAATAAAAATATGAAGTAATTGCCTTTATAAAATAAGAGCACAGGAATAAAACTGTGGCCTTTTAAACATAAGTTCAGGCACATGGCAAGACATCAGAAGATGAAAAAGAGCTGAAGAAATAAATAGAATAAAAGACTTAAAAAATCACATAAATCGAAGACAAAATTGGATGCAGCAGAAGAAAGAATAGATATTGCTGAAAACAAGATGAGACAGGCAAAGAGGAGTTGGGGGGGGGAGCAAAATAAAAAGAAAGTAAAAGGATAAAAGGAACTAGAGAGAAAATGGCAGTAGTGAGAGATAAGGCAAGGCAAGATATAATTGGAGTTAACAAAGAAGAAAACCAATACAATGGCACTAAAGGAATATTTAAAGGTGTGATTCAGGGAAGATTTTCCAAAGATGAAAAGATCTGAATCTTCAGATTGAAAGGATATGCCATAACTTAGTAAAAAAATGATATAGGAGAACCAACACTAACTTTCTAGGGAAGTTACCAGAAGTCAAAAATAAAAGAATCCTTTGGACAGTTGAACCAAAAAGATCGGGCTACTTCTAAGAGTAAAAATAATGAGGTTGGCGTCTAACTTCTTAACATTAACATTCAACTCTAGAAGATGAGAGCAAGCCTTCAAGGAAGAAGGTATGGCTCATGAATTTTATACTTCACCAAAAGCCTTTCTTGGAGAGATGCCAGAAGACTAACTTATGACAACCAAGCAGTGACTAGGAAAGAACTGTGGTAAAAGGACTGGTGGCAAGCAGTGAGTTTATTTTTTTCTTGTAGAAATTTAATTTAAATTGGCAGTTTGCACAGAGCAACAAACATTTCAATAGTTCAGTTTTTTAAATTGCAAAGGTAAATGTATTATTACAAATGTAGCAACATATGATGATAATGATAATAGGGCTTGTATCAGTTGGGCTCAGGCAAGGAAGCAGGGGCTCGGTGTTTTAAGATTATAAAACCCTAAGATTAAACAGTAGTTGAATCCCACATAGGCAATTTTATGTTAAGAATAGGCTATTTAAAAAAAAAAAAATCCATGCTATACTTGAAGCATAAAACAAACATTTCAGTTTTAACAAAATTAAAACCAGGAATCTTTTTAAAAAATATTTTTAATTTTTAATTTATTGATTGATTAAGGTATTATATATGTGTCCTCATCCCCCTATTCCACCCCCTCCCTCCTCGCCGCCCCCCTCATGCCCTCATGCCCCTGTTGTCTGTGTCCATTGGTTTGGCTTATATGCATGCATGCAAGTCCTTTGGTTGATCTCCCCCCCTTACCCTCATCTTCCCCTACCTTCCCTCTGAGGTTTGATGGTCTGATTGATGCTTCGCTGTCTCTGGATCTGTTTTTGTTCATCAGTTTATGTTGTTCATTATATTCCATAAATGAGTGAGATCATGTGATATTTATCTGACTGGCTTATTTCGCTTAGCATAATGGTCTCCAGTTCTATCCATGCAGTTGCAAATGGTAGGAATTCCTTCTTTTTTACTGCAGCATAATATTCCATTGTATAGATGTACCATAGTTTTCTCATCTGCTGATGGGCACTTAGGCTGTTTCCAAATCCTAGCTATGGTGAATTGTGCCATTATGAACATAGGGATGCATATATCCTTTCGGATTGGTGTTTCTAGTTTCTTGGGATATATTCCTAGAAGTGGGATCACTGGGTCAAATGGGAGTTCCAATTTTAGTTTTTTGAGTAAACTTCATACTGTTCTCCACAGTGGCTGCACCAGTCTGCATTTCCACCAGCAGTGCACAAGGGTTCCTTTTTCTCTGCATCTTCATCAGCACTTATTGCTTGTTGATTTGTTGATAGCCATTCTGACAGGTGTGAGATGGTACCACATTGTTGTTTTGTTTTGCATCTCTTGGATAATTATTGACTTTGAGCATGTTTTCATATGTCTCTTGGCCTTTCTTCTGTCTTCTTTTGGAGAAGTATCTATTTAGGTCCGTTGCCCATTTTTTGATTGAGTTGTTTATCTTCCTTTTGTTAAGTTGTATGAGTTCTCTGTAAATGTTGGAGATTAAACCCTTATCAGTGATAACATTGGCAAATATGTTTTCCCATGCAGTGGGCTTTCTTGTTGTTTTGTTGATGGTTTCTTTTGCTGTGAAAAAGCTTTTTATTTTGATGTACAGTGGTACCTCGAGATACGAGTTTAATTCATTCCGTAACCTTGAGGCTTGGGAAACTATGAGACACTCGAGTCAAGGTAAACTGGTGGGTCATGTGCAGCTGGCCGATCCGCGCGATTACTCCTATCTCAAATGTTGCTCGTATTTCAAAGCAAAAGTCGCTTGCTCAACAGCTCGTATCTCAAAAATCTCGTATGTTAGGGCACTCGTATCTCGAGGTACCACTGTAGTCCCATTTATTTATTTTCTCTTTAGTTTCCATTTCTCTTTAGTTTCTAGGAGCGGTATCGGTGAATAAATTGCTTCAGCATATGTCTAAGATTTTACTGCCTGTGGATTTCCCTAGTATTTTTTGGTTTCCCATTTTATCCATTTTGAGTTTGTTTTTGTGTATGGTGTAAGTTGGTGGTCTAGCTTCATTTGTTTGCATGTATCTGTCCAACTTTCCCAACACCATTTATTGAAGAGACTGTCTTGACTCCATTGTGTGTTCATGCCTCCTTTGTCAAATATTAATTGATCATAGTGGTTTGGGTCAATTTCTGGGTTCTCTATTCTATTCCATTGATGTATATGTCTGTTCTTATGCGAGTACCAGGCTGTTTTGAGAATAGTGGCTTTGTAATATAGCTTGATATCTGATATTGAGAACCCACCTACTTTGTTCTTTTTTCTCAGGATTGCTGCAGCTATTTGGGGTCTTTTTTTATTCCAGATGAATTTTTGGAAAGTTTGTTCTAGATCTATGAAATATACCATCTCTATTTTAATGGGAAGTGCATTAAATCTATAGATTGCTTTGGATAGTATGGTCATTTTGATGATATTGATTCTATCAGTGCATGAGCACGGTATGTTCTTCCATCTGTTTGTCTTCCTCTATCTCTTTTTTCAGTTTCCTGTAGTTTTCTGCGTATAGGTCTTTTACCTCCTTAGTTAAGTTTATTCCTAGTATCTTAATTTTTTTGATGCGATGGTAAATGGGATTGTTTTTTGGTCTCTCTTTCTGTAAGTTCACTATTAGTGTATAGAAATGCCATAGAGTTCTTGGCATTAATTTTGTATCCTGCTACATTGCTGAATTCATTTACTAAGTCTAATAATTTTTTGACGGAGTCTTTAGGATTTTCTATGTATAGTATCATGTCATCTATGAATAAGGACAATTTTACCTCTTCTTTTCACATTTGGATGCCTTTTATTTCTTCTTCTTGTCTAATCACAATGGCTAGTACTTCCAGTACTATGTCAAATAGGAATGATGAGAGTGGGCATCCCTGTCTTGTTCCTGTTCTTAGGGGAAATGGTTTTGGCTTTTGCTCATTGAATATGATGTTGGCTGTGGATTTTTCAAATATGGCTTTTATTATATTGAGGTATGATCCTTCTATTCCCATCTTGCTGAGAATCTTTATCATGAAAGGGTGTTGGATTTTGTCAATTGCTTTTTCTGCATCAATTGATCTGACTGTGATTTTTATCTCTCAATTTGTTTATGTGATGTATCACATTTATTGATTTGTAGATATTGCATCCCTGGAATAAATCCTACTTGGTCATAGTGTATGATCTTTCTGATGTACTGCTGGATCTGATTTATTAGAATTTTGTTGAGGATTTTGGCATCTATGTTCATGAGTGATAATATTCTGTAATTCTCTTTCATTGTGTTTTTATCTGGTTTTGGTATTAGAATGATGCTGGCTTCATAGAATAAGCTTGTAAGTGTTCCTTCCTCTTGAATTAAAACCAAAAATCTTTTAAAATACATACTGACAATCACTTTGTAAGTAGAATCATTATATAGAGGGAAAGTACCCAGTTCACTAACAATGCAAAATAATAACAGTATTTTCAAAATTGAGATGAGCTCTGGCTGGTATGTTCAGTGGTTAGAACATTGGTCTGCACACTGAGGGATTGTGGGTTTGATTCCCAGTCAAGGGCAGGTACCTGGGTTATGATTCCCTCTGCCTCCTGCCCCACCCCCCGGTTGGAGGCAAATAATTGATGTATTCCTCTCACATTGATGTTTTTCTCTTCCCCTTCCTCCCTCCCTTTCACTCTGTCAATGGAAAAAATATCCTCAGGTGAGGATTAAAAAAAGTTGAGATCAAATTTGGGTAAACACTATTCACCACATGCTGTGAACATGTCACCACCTAGGGATGAACGGGCTTCTGATGAATCTCTTTTATTTATTATTTATTTATTTATTTTTCAGATGAATCTCTTTTAAAGACTCCAAATCTCAATAACTACCACCATTTTTAGACCATGAATAGAAATTCTGAAGTGCAGTACAATGAGATCATAGTGTGTGATCTGTTTTTTAGATGTGAGGATGGTATAATATCTGCAAGGGTTTGTTTAAATCAGCAGTCCCAACCGGTGGTTTGCAGATCACTTGTGGTCTGCGAGGTCCGAAAGGTTGGTGACTGCTGGTTTAAATGTCCTACTGAACAATATTTCCAGTCCCATACCAGAGTCATCCAACCCACTGTGCACATCAAAACTTGTCAACTTGACTCTGACACTGACTTTAATGAGAAGCATTTGAGTTGCAAAAGGAACTACAGTGTTAGATAGTGATGCTCTCACTTGCCCATAAGTCGACATTGCGTCGCATTGGAACATTCTATATCACCCAAGTTGTGTAATAAACATTGTGGCCTTGGCCAAAGTGGCTCCGTTGGTTGAACGTCAACCCTCGCCTGGAAGGGTTCGATTTCCGGTCAGGGCACGTGCCTGAGTTGCGAGCTCCATCCCTGGTCAGGATGCATGCAGGAGGCAGCTCATTCATATTTCTCACATCAATGTTTCTCTCTCTCAAAGATAAATAAAAACATATTTAAAACAAAACAAAATAACATTATGATTCCCTTTGTGAGGGAATACTTAAGAAGGGAATCTAAATTTTAAGTCCTCTTATTTTTTGAATTATTATTTATCTTTCCAGTGTGGTTCATAAAGACTCTGAAAGGGATTACTATGTTTTCTTTCTAATGAGTGCTTGCATGCTTACATAAACACTGGAACTTTGAAATTACATTGAACCCTTCAGGTCTTTTAACACTTAACCACAAACCAGGTACTCAAGAAAGTGCTTTATATGAAAAAAAAAATTATTAATAGGTGATACTACAAACTGATGAGATGGTCATAGAGCAAAAGCTGTCTGTTCAGTTCCTAACCAGGGAAGTTCTGAATCCGGCTTCTCCTCTAGCCCATGCATGGCACAAATTATTATCCCCTTCCCTTGTCCTTGCAGAAGAACTTACTTGCTTGGCTTCCACTTGCTCACTTGGTGCTGAATGAGCCCAGATGTTGCAGCGCAGGCGGCTATGGCCCGTGTGCTAGTGCTGCCTGTGCACAGTGCTGTCTCTACACAGTACTGCATGGACAGAGCCTGGGGTTGAGGGAAACCATTTTAAAAAATATATATATTTTATTGATTTTTTACAGAGAGGAAGGGAGAGAGATAGAGAGCTAGAAACATCCAGGAGAGAGAGACATCGATCAGCCGCCTCCTACACATTCCCCACTGGGGATTTGCCGGCAACCAGGATACATGCCCTTGATCAGAATCGAACCCAGGACCTCTCAGTCCACAGGCCGACGCTCTATCCACTGAGCCAAACTAGTTTTGGTGGGAAGCCATTTTTAATGTCCTGCTGGTCAGTGATTTTTCTGGCATTATCATAATGGTAAAGGATGTGACTCAAAATGAAGATATTAGTGTTGTGAATATTTATGCTCCAAATAATATTACATCCACAATCACAACATGAAACTTCAGGATTTAACAAGGAATAATAGTCAGAAAATAACTAATGGAAAAGGTTTTAATTCATCTTTCTTACTCTAATAGATCAAGTAAGATAAAAGATAGCTAAGAATATAAAAGACTTAAGTAATATGTTATAAGGTAAATCTGATTGGTACATATTAAACTCTGAACACTGAAAGCAGACATCTTTTTGATTATCCATAGGAGATTTTTAAGAGTTAACCATATACAGTAGTACCTCGAGATAACGAGTGCCCTAACATATGAGATTTTTGAGATACGAGCCATCGAGCGAGCTATTTTTGCTTTGAAATACAAGCAACATTTGAGATAGGAGTAATCTCGAGGATCGGCCAGCTGCACACGACCCACCAGTTTACCTCGACTTGAGCGTCTCATAGTTTCCCACGCCTCAAGGTTACGGAACGAATTAAACTCATATCTCGAGGTACCACTGTATTAGACCAGTAGTTGCCAACGGGTGGTCCATGAGGTCTGAAAGATTGGCGACTGCTGTATTAGACCTCCTAAGAAACCTTAATACATTTTGAACAGTAAAGTAGTATTGTCAACTATGTCTGATCATACATGCAATAAAAATAGAAATTAAAAACAAAATACTACCTCTTGGGCATTAGAAAAAATTTTAAAAACTTTTAAGTCAAAGGTAAAATTTAAATAGAAACTGCAGAATATCTAAAAATAATAATGAAAATACCATACATTTTTAGGGATTATAGCTGGAACTGTTCAATGAAAAAAATCGTAGAACAATATAGAATACTTAGAATCACAGAATTATATTAATAAAAAAATATGGAAGTAAATACATTAGGCATCCAACTTAAGAAGTTAGAAAAAAGAACAAACTGAAAGAAAGCAGGATTGCCGAAACTGGTCTAGTTCAGTGGATACAGCGTCAGCCTGTGGACTGAAGGGTCCCAGGTTGGATTCTGGGCAGGGGCACATACCTTGGTCGCAGGCACATCCTCAGTAGGGGGTGTGCAGGATACAGCTGAGAGATGTTTCTCTCTCACAGATGTTTCTAACTCTGTCTCTCTCCCTTCCTCTCTCTGAAAAATCACTAAAATATAGTTTTAAAAAAAGCAGAAAGATAGAAGATAAAAATGAAAATAATTTAGAAAACAAAAATAGAACTAGTAAACTCTAAGAGTTGATGGTGTAGGTGAAAGACAGCTGTCATAACAAAATTAAAAAGAAAAACAGCTGTCAATTAGATAAGCCCATTTGCTGACCTATTTAAGGAGTAGGCAAAAGTGTCCAGATGCACAAGAACTATTCCTACATAATAAAAGCCTAATATGCTAAGTGTCCAGTGTTCATACGATCAAAAATCAAAGCATAATATGCTAATGACATGCTAAGGCCCCTCAACTGCTCGCTATGATATACACTGACCACCAGGGGGCAGACAGTCAACTGATTGACCAGTTGCTATGACATGCATGACTACCAGGGAGCAGATGCTCCAATCAGTAAGTTAGCTTGCTGCTGGGGTCTGGCAAATCGGGACTGGCCAGACATACCCTGGAGCCCTCCCTCGGTCTCTCTCCGGCTGGCCAACCTCCCATGTCCCTCCCCAGCCCTGGTGGGGTCCCTAAGTCTGGCTTGTACGCTCTTGCAATCTGGGACCCCTCAGGAGATGTCGGAGAGCTGGTTTTCGGTTCGATCCCACAGGCTGGGTACAATATTAATATACAGAAAGCAATAGTAGTCATATATAAAAATTACATATTTGTTAAGAGATATAATGAAACCCTGGCTGGTGTTATTAGTGGTGAGAGTACTTGCTCATGCACCAAAGGGTCGAGGTTTGATTCCTGGTCAAGGGCATTCCTGCAAGTCCCATCCCCGGGCCCAGTTGGGGCACATATAGGAGGCAACCAGGCAGTGTGTGTGTCTCACAACAATGTTTCTCTCTCTCTGCCTCTCTCTCTCTCTCCTACTTCCTCTCCCTCTCCTTCTCCTCCCTCTCTCCCCCTTCTCCTTTCTCCTTTTACTCTTTCTAAAAATCAATTGAAAAACATATTTTCAGGTGAGGATTAACAAGAACAAAAGAGGTATAATGAAAAAACTCTATAATAGCAACAAAAATACAAAAACAAATTAACATGGAAATGTAAGATAGATAAAGGAATATTTCATTTCATCTAAATTATCACATTTATTGGCATGAAATTGTAACATTTCCTTATCCTTTTTAAAAAGACCTTTATTGAGGTTAAATGCACATCCCATAAAATCCACCCACTTAAAGTATAAAAGTCAGTGATATATAGTATAATCAGAGTTGTGTAACCAACACCAAAATCATTACCCCCAAAAGGAACCCCATATTCATTAGTAATCACTTTCCATTCACCTTAGGAAAAATCAATTGACTGTGGACATATGGGTATTTGGACTCTAAATTATATTCCATTCACCTGTATGTCTATCTTTAAGCCAGTACCACACTCTCTTAATTATCTTAACTCTATATAAGTTTGAAATAGAGAACTGTAAGACCTGTAACTTAATTATTGTTTTCACCCTTTAAGTATGATATTTGCTCTCTGAGATCCCTTCATAGGGCATTAATTCCGTTCATGATATCTCCTGAGTTGCAGGTTCAAACCCCGGTCCCAGTTGGGGCATGTACATGATCTAATTACTCCCAAAGGCCCCAGCTCCTAATGCCATCCCATTGGGGGCTTAGGATTTCAATGTATTTTGGAGAGACACAAACATTCAATCCATAACACCCGTTAATGTCAACAGAGACTGTAATAATTTTCCCTCTTTCTTTCCTGATATTGATAATGTGCTGTTTCCTTTGTGTATCTGTGTATATATACATGTGTATAAAAGTGTATATGTGTACGTGTGTGTATGTGTATACACACACACACACACACACACATACACACACACACAATAGATGGTGTGTGATGGAAAATCTCTGCAGAAATATACCAGAAATTGATTGCCTCTGGAGAGGAGAATTGTGTGGCAAGGGACCTGGAATGGGAGGAAGATTTTTCATTGATTTTTTTACTATGTGACTATATTACCTTCTTAAATTTATTTTTTGTTGTTAATTCTCACCCGAGGATATTTTTTCCATTGATTTTTTTTTAGAGAGAGTGGAAGGGATGAGGGAAAAGAGAGAGAGACATCGATGTGAGAGACACACTGCCTGGTTGCTTCCCCCACCTGCTCCAATAGGCTGGGAATGGAACCCGCAGTGAGGTACGTGCCCTTGATTGAGAATCAAACCCAAGACTCTGGTGTGTGGGCCAGTGCTCTAACCATTGAGCAATGCCAGCTTGAGCTGACTACATCCCCTTTTAAAAATAAATTTAAATTTTAAGAGAAGGTGCTGAGTCAAGATAAATGTCTACGTTAGAGGCCTCTGTCTGTCTTCCTGCGGTTCCTGACTTTGATCCATTGTTTTTTTCCACCCTTCACTATTTTTCCTTTTTCCCTTTGGGAGCAATCCAATCATGGATCTGAGAAGGATTTCAGGGTGCAAGGTTCTGACCCCGCTTCACTGTCTGCGAATGACAAAACATCTTTCCGGTCTTTTACAGAACGACCTGCTGGCTGGGCCGAGTCCGTTCTTGAGGAAGTCAAGCGTGCGCCTGAGCCCGAGCCCCAGCCCGTCTCCCCCAGGTAATCCTCCTCCTCGTTCCCTTCAGCTTGCATTCCGGTATAGGAGAGAGATTCCTGTTGGTCTTCCTAAGGCTAATTTGGGGAGCATTTTTTGTTGAGCTCTCCCTTCCCTCAATACCGAGGGACATACAAGTGAACAGAGGCCAGAGGTGACCCACCCAGGTGCCTGCAGAGGAAAAGCCCACACACTTTTCCTCAATGGAGTGAGGCCTCACAGAAGAGCTTGCTGACCATGACAGGGTATGCTTCATCAGGGGGCAGGGAAGAGTGGGGGTGAGGAACGTCGGTGGGGAATGAGGTGCATGTGCTGTTTCTAGGCTAATTTTGCCTAAGACTGTCAGCCTCTTATTAGCATGGGGAGGAATTTTTGTTGAGACTTACTTGGGATCATTCATTAAAAATACTTCATAAAATCCACAGAGAAAGTAACCTGAGAAAAGCTCAATAATGTTTGCTGACTGAAATGATCCTCTCTATCCCTGTAGGACCGTAGGCACCATCCAGCACTGCCTGCACCTGACCTCGGTGTATACTCACTTCCTGCCCCAGCATTGCCGCCCAGAGGTCACCACAATGCCCTTGGGTATTGGAACGACGGTGGATTACATCTTCTTCTCAGCTGAGTCCTGCGAGAACGGGAACAGGACTGGTAAGCCTGGTGGGTCCTGGGTTCCTAGGAGCCATCCACATGAGTCCCTGGGACAGCTGATGGTAGTTAGGCATTTGGTGGCATGGCTTGAGCTGCTAGGATTTGCCCAGCAGAAGAGCAGGTTTCTTACCTACCTCGCACTGTCATCCTCATCATCCTTCTCTTAGGCCACTTGTCTGATTTCTCTTTCGATCCTTGTAGCATTAGAGAGAGGTGGGTAGAACAAGCCCTCTCCCTCCCTGTTTTGGGGGGGAGAAATAGAGCACCACGAGATTACTGTGTTCAGTGGCCTCTGGTTAGTGAGGCACTTGGTTAGGTTAGAGACCCTGTTTCCTATCTCCTCACCCCACAGTGGTGGTCACCGAGTAGCAGTCTATAAGCCCTGTGTCTGTTTAAAGCATGTCTTTTAAAATGTTTAAATTGATTGCCTCTGTTTAAAAATCAGGATTTTTTCATAGAAAATCTGGATTTCCATTTTCTCTTGGAAAATCAGATATTGTAATGTTGGGCCTGGGCATACACTCTGCCACAGTCCCCAGAACCCACCCTACTTCACTCATTGATAGATCATGGAGGATCTGAGAAAAACGAGGCCTCTCCCAGAGGCAGCAGGAGGTGAAGGAGGGTGGGCGGCCAAGGGGATGCAGCCTCCGTAAGCATAGCTTCCATAGGCCCCGCCCTCTCCTGCAGTGTGACTGACTCTCTTACCCTGTGCCCTCTGGCTTCCGCTTTGTGTCCCAGATCACAGACTATATCAAGACGGAACTCTCAAGCTCCTGGGCCGCCTCTCCCTCCTCTCTGAAGAGATTCTCTGGGCTGCCAATGGCTTACCCAACCCCTTCTGCTCTTCAGACCACCTCTGCCTGCTGGCCAGCTTCGGGATGGAAGTGACCGCCCCATGATGGGCTCCCAGGGGAAGAGAGCCGCTATTCTAGAAGAGCCCACTGGGTCAGAGACTGGAAATATCCCATGCTTCTGGAAACTTAGGTCCAAGAAACTTACAGCTCTTCCCCTCCCCTCCTGTTCCCTTTTCCCACGGTTAGGTTTTCTGTGGACCTGTCCAGGCTCTCTGCCTGTGGTCCCTTCCCTGCCCCAACCTCTTCCTAATCCTCCTGTGCCACATCCTTGGTGGCCCTGGGAGAGGCGGAAGGGGGGGTTCCCCCTTCCTTCCATGTATCCAGCGCTCCTCTTGATTTTTAATTACCAGGGTTGTGGGAGCTATTGATCTCATTTGTTATTTGCTTTCAGGCCGTTTCTTGGTGGTACTTTCTGATCCGACCTCCCCCCTGTCCTTACAACCTCTGTGCCCAGCCCTCTTGCCAGGCACACACGTGTGAAATATGTATAGTGCGTGTGCAATCTCTCAAGGTGGGACTGCTCTGTGCGGCCGTACCTGCCTCGATCAGCCTGCTGTCCACATGGGGGCTGTCAGCCTAGGGCCAGGTGGAGAGCATGACCTGGTGCCAGCCAGCAGCAGCTGCATGGGCCTTTCTCCTTTCATCCTCTGTTTCATTAGGCGTTCATGCCATCCCGGGCATACTCATCACCTGAGCTCTGGGAACGAATGGGTCCCCAGCCTGAACAGCACAATTGGGGATGCAGCACCGGTCCCACAGGCCTCTGAGCCTCCACCCCCGAGCTCCCCACAGGCCTGGTATGCTTTCACTAGGCTTGTCCCAAGGAGGATGAAGTTTGTGTGGGGTCAGTGGGCTGGGATAGCAATTTGAGATTTAAAACTCCTTGAGGGTGAGGAGAAAGAACCTTCAAGAAACCATGGGCTCACTGGACTCTAGTCCAGCAGTCGCCAACCTTTCGGACCTCATGGACCACTAGTGGTCTGCAGACCACCGGCTGGCGACTGTTGCTCCAAAGGTTTCCTTAAACCAGCGGTCGCCAATCTTTTGGACCTCACCAGCCACGGCTGGCGACTGCTGCTGTACTAGGGCGAAGGTGGGAGTATCCCGCAGGGAAAGAGCAGGCGGCTCTGCAGCTGCCTCACCTGGGACTCAGGACCTCAGGGACCTGTTCTCTTCCCTCCACCCCTTTTACTGTTTGCTGCCTCCCGCATTCCCTCCCGTTTTCTCCCCACAAAAGCCTGCTATTTAGCTCAGGCCAGACCTTCTCAGTGAAAAGGTGGCCTTGGGGACAAGTGCTTGAGGAGTTCAGGCCGGCAATGCCTTGCTGCTCATTGCCTCTGCTTTCCCTCTCCTCAAGCAGGGTACCTGGCCCATTCAGGGGGCTTCCGTGCCCACATGCGTCACCTGCCTGCCTTAATCTTCTGTTGCTGGGGTGGTCCCGGGGGTTCCCTGAACGCAGCGCAGCTGCTGGCCCTGGTGGATTTGACTCGTTGTTGCCCACTTGCCCTCCAGCACAGGACTGAAGGGATGGCTGAGAAGCTGGAGACAGACAGTTAGCCAAAGGTGAATTTAATGACCTCTCCTTCTAAAAGCCAAAGACCCAGCTTGAATTCTGCTGTGTTCATGGTTATAAACTTCCCACATCTAGGTTCTTGGAAATTTAAATATGCATGCATTCTTAAACAGTGTTTCCTGGATACCCGGCGTGTGCCTGTCTGAGCCCCAGGCCTGTCTGTCCATCCCCACTGTATACTCTGTCTCTCTCTGGGCACCTCCGGAGATGACAGTGCCCTGTTGTTTTCTAAGACGATTGCCCTTCCCTGTTCTCTGCCGGGAAATGCAGTTTAAAAATGGAGGAAGATGGCAGAGGGCAGGTAGCCTGCTAATCATTTTTGTTTTGTTTTCTTATTTGTTTCTGTTTTGGAAACAAAATGGGGCTTTAAATTCTCTTTTCCAAATAAAGGTTTACTTTCCCCCCATCCTGTTGGTCATTTTATTAGGATCTTGCAGGGCACAGGGGAAAGAAGGCCTGGAGAATGAGGTGGGCCGAGAGGAGGAGACTGGCCTTGTGGTGGGGTCTCAAAGCCTAAATCTACACCCGGGAAAAGT
>PVJN01018952.1:0-18578 GCA_004026805.1 Lasiurus borealis
TACACCTTAATAAAAGGAAGATAAACAATCGAATAATAAAATGGGCAATGGACCTAAATAGAAATCTCTCAAAAGATGACAGAAGGAAGGCCAAGAGACACATTAAAACATGTTCAAAGTCACTAATTATCTGAGAGATGCAAATCAAAACGACAATGCGATACCATCTTATACCTGTCAGAATGGCAATCATCAACAAGTCAACAAACGACAGTTGGCAAGGATGCGGAGAAAAGGGAACCCTTGTACACTGTTGGTGGGAATGCAGACTGGTGCAACCACTGTGGAGAACAGTATGCAGTTTCCTCAAAAAACTAAAAATGAATCTCCTATTTGATCCAGTAATCCCACTCTTATGAATTTATCCTAAGAAATCACAAACACCAATCAAAGTATTTATGCACCCCTATGTTCATAGCAGCACAATTTACAATAGCTACAATTTGGAAACAGCCTATGTGCCCGTCAGCAGATGAGTGGATCAGAAAACTGTAGTACATCTACACAATGGAATTCTATGCTGCCATTAAAAAGAAGGAACTCTTACCATTTGCAGCAACCTGGATAAAACTGGAGAGCCTTATGTTTAGTGAAATAAGCCAGTCTATGAAGGAGAAGCACCAATGATCTCACTCATTTGTGGATAATAAAGAACATTGTGAACTGATGAACAAAAGGATAGATACAGAGGCAGTAAAGCATCAGACGGTGAAATTATAGCAGGAAGATTAAGGAAAGGTGGGGTAGATAAGAGATCAATCAATGGACTCGTATGCATGCATATAAGCATAACCAATGAACATAGACACTGAGGGTTTGGGGTATGCCTGCGAGGGAGGGGGGGCAATGGAGAGATATGTATACATGTAACACGATTAAAAAATTATTTTAAAAGAATCACTTAGTCATATCAATTGATGCAGAAAAGGCATTTGACAAAATCCAACACCCTTTCTTGATAAAAACTCTCAGCAAAATGGGAATAGAAGGTTCATACCTCAACATCATAAAAGACATATATGAGAAAGCCACAGCTAACATCATATTCAATGGGCCAAACCTAAAACCATTTCCCCTAAGAACAAGAACAAGACAGGGATACCCGCTCTGACCACTGTTTGATATAGTATTCAAAATATTAGCCATTGCAATTAGACATGAAAACGAAATAAAAGGGATCCAAATAAGAAAAGACAAGTAAAGATGTCCTTATTTGAAGATGACATGATACTATACATAATAAACCTGAAAGACTCCATCCAAAAACTTATAGATTTAATAAATGAATTCAGCAGTGTAACAGCATACAAAATTAATGCCTACAAATCTATGGCATTTCTATACACTAATAGTGAACTTACAGAGAGATTAAAAATGCAATCCCATTTACCATCACACCAAAAAAATTAAGATACCTAGGAATAAACTGAACTAAGGAGGTAAAAGACCTATATACATAAAACTACAGGACACTGAAAAAATACATAGAGGAAGATGTAAACAGACTGAAGATCATACCATGCTCATGGATTGGGAGAATCAACATCATTAAAATGTCCATACTACCCAAAGTAATCTATAGATTCATTGCACTCCCCATTAAAATACCAACGACATATTTCACAGACTTAGAAAGAACTCTCCAAAGATTCATCTGGGGAAAAAAGACCCCATATAGCCACAGCAATTCTGAGAAGAAGAATAAAATACATGGGATCTCAAAACCAAATTTCAAGTGGTATTACAAAGCAACTGTTCTCAAAACAGGCAGGTACTCTCACAAGAACAGACACATAGACCAATGGAATAGACTAAAGAACTCAGATATCAACCCAAACCACTATGCTCAATATTTGACAAAGGAGGTACTAATATACAATGGATTCAAGATAGTCTCTTCAATAAATGGTTTTGAGAAAATGGACATATACATGCAAAAAAATAATAAACTAGACCATCAACTTACGCCATACACAAAAATAAACTCCAAATGGATTCAGGCTTTAAACATATGAAAGGAAACCATAAAAATACTAGAGGAATCCATAGGCAGCACAATCTCAGACATATGCCAAAGAAACTTCTTCACTGATACTGCTCTAAAGGCAATGGAAGCTAAAGAGAAAATAAACAAATGGGAGTACATCAAAATAAAACGCTTTTGCACAGCAAAAGAAACCATCAACAAAAAAACAAGAAAGCCCACTGTATGGGAGAACATATTTGCAAATGTGGAAATTTATAAAGTTTTAATCTCCAACATCTACAGGCAACTTATATATCTTAATAAAAGGAAGATAAATGATCCAATATAAAAATAGGCAATAGATCTAAATAGAATCTTTTTGAAAGAAGACAAAAGGGCAAGAGACACCTGAAAACATGCTCAAAGTCACTAATTATCTGAGAGATGCAAATCTAAATGACATTGTGATACCATCTCACACCTGTCAGAATGTCTATCATCAACAAATCAACAAAACACAATTGTTGGAGAGGATATGAAGAAAAAGGAATCCTTGTGCACCGCTGGTGGGAATGTAGACTGGTACAGCCACTGTGGAGAATGGTATGGAGTTTCCTCAAAAAACTGAAAATGGAACTTGCATTAGACCCAGTAATCCCACTCCTAGGATATATCCTAAGAAAATAGAAACACTAATCAGAAAGGATATATGCACTTCTATGTTCATAGCAGCACAATTTACAATAGCTAAGATTTGGAAACAACCTAAATGCCCATCAGCAGATGAGTGGATCAGAAAACTGTAGTACATCTATCTACACAATGGAATACTATGCTGCCATAAAAAAGAAGGCATTTTTACCATTTGCAGCAACCTGGATGGAACATGAAAGCATTATGCTAAGTGAAATAAGCCAGTCAATGAAAGAAAATACTACATGATCTCACTCATTTGTGTATAATAAAGAACATTATAAACTGATGAAAAAAAGATAGGCACAGAGGCAGTAAAGCATCAATCAGACTGTCAAAATACAGCGGGAAAGTTAAGGAGAGGTGGGGTAGATAAGAAATAAACCAAAAGATTTGTATGCATGCATTTAAGCATAACCAATAAATTCAAGACACTGGTGGGTCAGGGCATGTATGTGATTGTGGTAGCAGGGGCAATTGGAAGATGTGTACACATGTAATACATTAATAATAAAATGAAGAAAAAAAAACATACCCAATCAGAGTAGCAATTGGGGAAAAAATATTAGAACTCAGGAGAAGAGCCTAAGGGAGATTTGGGACAACATAAAATGAAGCAACATCTATATAATAGATGTGCCATTAGGAGAGGAAGAGGAGTAAGGATTTGAAAATCTATTTGAAGAAATAATGACAAAACTTTACTAGCGTAGGGGGAAAAAAAGTCAAACAAACAAGGTCCCAGACAAAATGAACCCTAAAAGACCCAAACCAAGACACATCATAATTACAATGGCAATTGTTAGTGACAGAGAGAGAATCTTAAAGGCTGCGAGAGAAAAAGAGAGTTACCAACAAGGGGTCTCCCATTGGACTATCAACTTACTTCCCAACAAAACCACATTTGGCCAGAAGGGAATGGAATGCAGTATACAAAGTGATACAAAGGAAGGGAATGACTTCAAGAATACTCTTTCCAGTGAAGCTATCATTTAAATTGAAAAAGAAATCAGAATCTTCACAAACAAGAAAAGGCTAACCAAGTTTATTACTATCAAGCCAGCAATGCAAGAAATGCTAAAGGGACTGTCATAAAAAAAAAAGAAATAGGAAGAGAAGAAGGAACACATGCATAAAAAATTAAAATTGCTACAAACTACTTATCAATAATAACCTTAAATATTAATGGATGGATTAAATGCTCCAATGAAAAGACATCAAGTGGATGAATGGAAAGAAAACATAACCCATACATATGTTGTCTACAAGAGACCAACCTGAAAGTGAAGGAATGAAAGACATTTTTTCAGGCACATGAAAATGAATTTTAAAAATCTGGGGAGGCAATAGTTATATATCACAGACTAGACCTCAAAGTGAAGGCCATAAGAAAAGATAAAGAAAGCTACTTTATAATACTAAAGGGACTGGTACAACAAGAGGATATAATTCTGGTAAACATATGCACCCAATGCAGGAGCTTCCAAATACATTAAAAAAAAAAACTTCTGGAAGACATTAAGGGAGAAATCCACAGCAATACATTCATAGTAGTGAACTTTGATATCCCATTGACAACAATGAATAAATCTACACAGAAAAAAGCAACAAAGAAACAGCAATCTAAAGGATTCACTAGATCAGTTGGAATTAATTGACATCTTCAGAACATTTCACGCCAAAGCTAGGGTATATACATTCTTCTCAAGTGCACATGAGACATTTTCATAGATAGGCCACATATTAGGATATAGGCTAAGTGTCTACAAATTCAAGAAGTTTGAAATAATATCAAGAATCTTCTCAGATCACAATGGCATAAAATTAGAAATCAACTACAATAAAAACAATTTTATAAAAATCAAACACTTGGAAGCTAAATAGCATGTTATTAAACAATGATTGGCTTACCAAAGAGATCAAATAAGAAATAAAATACATCCTGTAAACAAATGACAATGAAAACACAACAATCAAAAAATGATGGGATACATTGAGAACATTTGGGAAAGGGATATTCATAGCACTACAGGTCTACCTCAGAAAATAAGAAAAACAGGTAATAAATTATCTAACCCTATAACTTAAAGAATTTAAAAGAGAGTAACAAGAACATCCCAGAATAATCAGAAGGAAAAATATAATAAACATCAGAGCAGAAATGAATGGCATAGAGAAAAAAGATGAATAAAACCAAGAGCAATTTCTTTGAAAAGGTATACAAGATTGTTGGATTTCTAGGAAGGACCACCTAAAAGTAAAGAGAGATGACACAAATCAACAAAATCAGAAATGAAAAAAGTGAAGTAATAACCAAACACAGAGAAATATAAAGAATGGTTAAAAAAAATACTATGAACAACTCCATTACAACAAACTGTACAACCTAGAGAAAATGGACATGTTCCTAGAAAAGCACAATCTTCCAAAAGTCAATCAGGAAGAATAAACTATCTGAAAAGGCCAATAACTATGGAGGAAATTGAAGCAGTCATCAAAAATCTTCCAGCAAACAAAAGCTCTGAGCTGGACAGTTTCACAGGGGAGTTTTACCAAACATGCAAAGAACTAAAACTTACCCTCCTCAGACTAGTCCAAAAAATTAAAGAAGAAGGAACACTTCCAAGCTTTTTCTATGTATCCAGCATTATCCTAATCCCCAAAGCAGATGAAGACACCCCTAAGAAAGAAAATTACAGGCTAATATCCCATTTCCCCTAAGAACAGGAACAAGACAGGGATACTCACTTTCACCACTCCTGTTTCACATAGAACTGAAAGTACTAACCATAGCAATCATAGAAGAAGAAAAAATAAAAGGAATTCATGTTGCCAAAGAAGAAGTAAAACTGTCATTATTCACAGGTGACATATTATACATAGAAAACCCTAAAGATTCCATAAAAAAAAACAAACTACTAGACTTAAATGAATTTAGCAATGTAGCAGGTACAAAATTAACACTCACAAATGTATGGCTTTTTGTACATCAATAATAAACTTACAGAAAGAGAAAGTAAAAAATAATTTTCAATTTATCATTGCAATAAAACCCCAACAACAACAAAAAACAAATATACCCTGGTTGGGTTTCTCTTTAAGGCCAAGGAGGCCTCCGTGGAGCTCTGAGTTTTGCCCACTCATCTCGGGGGAACCTTTAGCACATCCTGGAAGAGATGTGGCCACCGAGCTGGTTTTGCAACTTTAAGAGCCACTCAGCACCACCACGCTTCTTCTCTGCCAACTTGAGGAAGAAGTGAGAGCCACTTCATCGTAGTGAAAATACTAGAAGCCCAGAGAGAGAAGCAAAGCCATGTGAGGGCACAGTGAAGAAGCATACATCTATACCAGGAAAATAGTCCTTATGGAAATTCAACCCTGACAGTGAAACCCTGATATTGGCCTTTTATATTTCAGAACTGAGAAGCAGCAGCACCGGGAGCAGTGTGTCCCATCCGAGGAGCAGCAGCCTTACACAGCCCACCCTCATCTGAAGAGCAGCATCTCATAAGCAAACTGCCCTCATCCAAAGATCTGCAGCTGCATTCCACATGCCAGTCTGAAAAGCAGCAATTGCGTGAACTGCCAACCCCTTTTAATGAGCAGCAGCCTTGCACAGCCCTCTCCCATCTGAGCAGCAGCAGCTACATGAGCTGCTCACCCCCATCCAAGGAGCAGCAGCTTCATAAGCAGCCTCCCCCTGTCCAAGGAGCAGCAGATGAAAGAGCAGCCCACTCCCACCAGCCAGAGGAGCTAACACTGCTGTGAGCAGTGGCATGAGCAGCACCCACTAGAGGAGCTTCTGCCTCTTGAGGAGGAGCCACTGCCATGACTGAATGGGTGATTGGGAGTAATGGGGGAATAAGATGAATATGTAATACCTTAATCAATAAAGGATCAGCCACCAACCAAGGAGACACTTCTGCCTGAAGCACAGCCCACTCATGACTCAATACTGAGGTCCTTCCATGAGAGCAAAAATGGGGAGACAAAGAAACCCCCAAGGAAAGAAAAGAATTGTCAGAAACTGAGCTAAGTGAAACAAAGGTATGCAATATGTCAGAAAAAGAATTCAAAATAAGTGTTATACAGTTCATAAACGAGGTAGATAAAATAATCAACAACTTATGTAAAAACAAAGAAGAAATAAAGAATGATGTAGCTTCAATAAAAAAAAAACACTATGGAAAGTTTCAGCAGTAGACTAGAAGAAGCAGAAGACTGAGTTAATGAATTAGAAGACAGGGAAGCAAAATCCACCCAAACTGAACTGCAATTGGGGAAAAGAATTAAAAGAGAGTAGAAGAGCCTAAGGAAATGTTTGGACAGCATGAAGCAAAGCAACATACAAATATCATATTTTCCAGCCTATAAGACAACCCCCAACATTTCCAGTTAAAATATAAAGTTTGGGATATACCTCCCCTATAAGATGTCATAATAAGTTGTGATATATTCATACAAGGAACACTACACCAAAAAAAAAAGACCTCTATTTTTGAGTAGATTTTCCTGGGTTAAAAAGTCATCTTATACTCTGGAAAATATGGTAATAGAGGTGCCAACAGAAAGAGGAACAAGGGTTAGAAAATATATTTGAAGATATAATATCAGAAAACTTCCCTGATGTGGGCAAGAAAAAAGTCACACAAGAACAGAGAATCCCAAACAAGTTGAACCCCAAAATACCCACACCAAGACATGTCATAATTACAATGTCAATTATTAACGACAAAGATAGAATATTTTTTAAATGTCTTTATTGATTAAGGTATTACATATGCATCTTATTCCCCCATTACTCCCAATCACCCATTCATGCCCTTACCCCCCTGTTGTCTGTGTCCATTGATGAGGATTATATGCATGCATATAAGTCCTGTGATTAATCTCTCCTCTTTACCCCACCATCCCCTACTTTCCCCAAGGTTTGACATTCTGATTGATGTTTCTCTGTCTCTGGATCTGTTTTGTTCATCATTTTATATTGTTCATTATATTCAATAAATGAGTGATTATGTGATATTTTTCTCTGCCTGGCTTATTTCACTTAGTATGTTGTTCTCCAGCTCCATCCATGTTGTTGCAAATGGTAATAACTCCTTTTTTACTCACAGTATTCTATTATGTAGATGGACCACAGTTTTTTAATCCACTCATCGGCTGATGGGCACTTAGGCTGTTTAAAAGTCTTAGCTATGGTGAATTATGCTGCTATGAACATAGGGGTGCATATATCCTTTCTGATTTGTGTTTCTAGTTTACAAAGAGAAAATCTTAAAAGCTGCATGAGAGAGACAGAAAGTTGTGTACAAGGGATCTCCCATTAGATTATCAAATGATTTCTCAATAAAAATATATCAGGACAGAAAGGAATGGAAGGAAGTTTACAAAGAGATGCAAAGCAAGGGACTCAAATATAAGAATATTACATTCACCAAGGTTATCATTCAAAATTGAAGAGGAAATCAGGAACTTCACAGACAAAAAACAAAACAAAACAAAACAGGCTAAGTGAGTTTATCACCATCAAGCAAGCAAATGCAAGAAATACTATAGGGAATGGAATAAAAATAAGAAATAAAAAAGGAAGGAGAAACACTGGCACAAAAAAAAATAAAATAAAAAATGGCTACAAATAACTACCTATCAATAATAACTGTAAACCTAAACATACTAAATGATCCAATCAAAAGACATTGAGTGGCTGAATGGATAAGAAAACATGACCCATACATTTTCTATCTACAAGAGAAATGTAGACAGAAAGTGAAGGGATGGGAAAATATCTTCCAGGCAAATGGAAATGAAAATAAAAGGTGGGGTAACAATACTTATATATCACAAAATATACTTCAAAGTAAATGCCATAACAAGCTTAAGAAGGCCACTTCAGAATATTAAATGGATCAGTATTACAAGAGGACATAACCCTGATACACATATATACCCAATACAGACACACCCAAATACATTAACAAAAAACCTCCTCAAATATACCAAGGAAGAGATTTACAAAAATACAATCATAGTAGGGTACTCTAACACTCCACTGACATCACTGGATAAATCATCTAGACAAAAAAAAATTAATCCTAAATGACCCACTAGATCAGATGGACTTAATTGACATCTATAGAACATTTCATCCCAAAGCCAGTAAATATATATTCTTCTCAAGTTCACATGGGATACATTCAAAGATAGACCAGATATTAGGTCACAGGCAAAGTATCTTCAAATTCAAGAAGATTGATATTATATGGAGCATCTTCTCAGACCATAATGGCATAATATTAGAAATAAACTACAATAAAAACAATTAAAAAATCAAACGCTTGGAAGCTGAATAGCATGCTATTAAACAATGATTATGTTACCAAAGAGATCAAAGAAGAAATTAAAAACATCCTGGAAACAGATGATAATGAAAACACAATCCAAAATCTATGGGACACAGTGAAAGCAGTCTTGAGAGGGAAGTTTATAACTAACTCTACAGGCCTACCTTACAAAATAAGAAAAAATGATAATAAATTATTTAACTCTACTACTTAAAGAATTAGAACAAGAAAAGCCCAGAGTGAGCAGAAGGAAAGAGATAATAAAGATCAAAAAAGAAATAAATGACATAGAGACCAAAAAAAAAAAAAATACAAAAGATCAATGAAACCAAGATCTCTTCTTTGAAAGTATGCACAGAATGGATGAACTTCCAGCTAGGCACATCAAGAAGTAAAGTGAGAGGACTCAAATAAACAAAATCAGAAATGAAAGAGGTGAAATAATAACAGACTCTACCGAAATACAAAGTATCCTACATAATAAAGAGCTAATATGAAAATGGTCATAACACGGTCATGCCATCATGCCATCATATTGAGGCCGGAGGATCTGAGACCAGGTTGGGGGACCTGAGGCCATGCCCCCTGCCCCAGTGCCAAGGTTAGGGGACTGGAGACTAGATCAGGGCACCAGAGGCTGCCCCAGGAGAGACTGAAAACTTCCCTCACCTGGTGAAAGAAATAGACTTACAAGGCCAGGAAGCGCACAGAACCCCAAACAAAAGGAATCCAAAGAGGACCACAATAAGACACATCATAATTAAAATACCAAGAGCAAAAGACAAAGAGAGAATATTAAAAGTAGCAAGAGAAAAACAGTCAATTACCTACAAGGGAGCATCCATACGATTGTCAGCTGATTTCTCAACAGAAACTATGCAGGCCAGATGGGAGTGGCAAGAAATATTCAAAGTGATGAATAGGAAGAACCTGAAACCAAGATTACTCTACCCAGCAAAGCTATCATTCAGAATTGAAGGGCAGTTAAGGAGCTTCACAGATAAGAAAAAACTAAAGGAATTCATCAACACCAAACCAGTATTATATGAAATGCTGAAAGGTATTTTTTAAGAAAAGGAAGAAGAAAATAGTAAAGGTAAAAATTATGAACAACAAATTCATATCTATCAACAAGTGAATCTAAAACTCAAGTGAATTGAAAATCTGATGAACAGAATAAACTGGTGAGTATAATAGAATTAGGGGCATAGAAAGGGTGTGGACTGATCATTCTCAGGGGGAAAGAGGTGAGGGAGAATGCAGGGAGAGACTGGATAAAAATCATATACCTATGGATGAGGACAGTCAGGAGTAGGTAAAGGCAGAGGGTGGGGTAGGAGCCAGATGTAGGGGAGTTATGGGGGGAAAAAGAAGAACAATTGTAATAATCTGAACAATAAAGATTTATTAAATTAAAAAAGAAAATATTACCTTAGAAATATTAAAATAAGTTAAAATAAAAATAAAGTTAAAAAAATACCAAACAAACAAAACTTTGGTACATACCATTTGTAACAGCATGGAGAGACCTGGAGAGTATAATTCTGAGTGAAATAAGTCAGTCAAAGAAAGATAAGTATTACATCACCTTACTCATATATGGAATCTAATGAAATAAATAAACTGATGAACAAAAACAGACTCAGAGTACACAGAATCATGAACAGGTTGTTGAAACTCAGAGGGAAGGAAGAGTGGGATGAGATCTGCCAATGAACTTGTATGCATATATGCATCATCCTTTGACACAGACAATGAGGTGGTTAGGGCCTGGGGTAGGGAGAGGAGTGGCTGGAAGAGGTTAATGGGGGAAAAGGAGAACCTATGTAATACTTTCAAACAATAAAGATTTTTTTTAAAAGTGGGATGCAGAGTTTGATAAGCTTGATAAGGGGGTTCCTACTAGATTTATACATATTAAAAAAATACTTTGAATTTGTTAATAGTCCGTTCCTCAATTAACTTGCACTCAATGCTATAAACCCAATGATAATTCTTGCCTGAATAAATCATATTAGTGATTTTTAAAAAAGTGATTTTATAATATTATCATTAATTTCACCCAACAGCCTTCTGAAAAAGAAGCTTTTACTTTTCCCTCTCTCCTCTCATTTTTGTGTGGATTGGTACACTTTTTGTTTTTCAATGTGCTAAAATCCATAGTAATCAGGTTGTTTTGATGTTTAAATTTCTTGAGGTTGGACAGTAGATTCCCTCGATGTCTCCACCAGTCTCTATGCACTTCCTTGCTTTCTGGCACATTAAGTCACCTGTACCTTCTCTCACCCAAAGCTTTAACAGTTCTTTCTCCAAAGAGAAAGTTCCTTTTAGTGGGAAATGAATTAAGAACAGAGAATTATCTAATTCTCTAGTATACCAGAGAAATTGCTCTACTTCCGTGTATTCTCCATCTGTTTATTGCCATCCTTCTTTTCTGATATTTTGTGGTATCAAAGAAAATGCCGCAGGTTGGCCTTTCTGAAAATCATGTTTGTAATGAGGCTATAATACTATTTGGGTAGTCCATTAGCTCAAGAATATCGTGAGAGGGTTTGGGAGCAGGTTATAGCTTTTTAAAATGTTTGTCTATCTTTTGCCCTGGCTGGTGTGGGTAGGTGGTTAGAGTGTCAACCTGAGCACCAAAGAGTCACAAGTTCAATTCCCAGTCAAGGGCATGTACCTGGGTTGCAGGTTCACTCCCTGACCCCAGAAGGGGTGAAGGGATGAATAGGGTGGCAACCAGACTATATATCTGTCTCACATCTGTTAACATAAAAATTAAAAAATAAAACATTGAAACCTGTAAATAATTTTTGTGAGTTTATTTGAGCCAAATTGTCGACATATGCTGGGAAGCAGAACCTCAACAAATTGAGATAATGCTCCGGAGAATGGCAGGTTACATTTGTATTTATACATTGTAATCAAAGGAGGGACATAGGTGAGTTACATGAAATCCATTGGAGATAGATTAGAGAGGTGGGATAAAGCAAAGCAGGGGGAAGCCCTGGGATTGGATAAAAAGTAAAATGATGGACACACACTTAGGTGGGTGCAGGAACATTTAACATGATAATGAATTTATGGCATCTGTCCTGGTGCCCACCACATTTGGTTGTGCCCCAGGGGCTCCAGAAAAAGGGAAGTTACAAGTTACCCAGACATTTCAAAGGTATGTTATCATAAATGCAAAAAGACAGATAGGCTCAGCTAAGGTAAAGGTTGACCTTGTTGGTAAAGATACCAGCCTAGGGATGTAATTGCTCACCATAATTGCATTTAATTAAAGTTTAATTTCAGATCATCTTTTGAGGTCACTTTATGTCTCTGAGTTTGCAACACTGTCATGCAGGCCTTCCCTGAGATTGTCAGGTCAGCATGTGGCACCTTTCTCTCTCTCTCTCTCTCTCTCTCTCTCTCTCTCTCTCTCTCTCTCTCTCTCTCTCTCTCTCTCTCTCTCTCTCCCCCCACTCCCTGAAAAACAATGGGGAAAAAATATCCTCTAACAAAAAATGTTTATGTTTATGTTTACTCCACACCCACTCTATTTCAAAAAAGCATTGAGGTGCCTTAAAATGTACAGGAGATTGTAAAAACGTTTTTACAAAATGCAAAGAGCGCTACAAGCCGAAGAGTGGAATAGAAGCCAGGACAGGTGTCCCTGATGTTCATGCCCAGAGCCCTTCATCCCACTACAAGTCAAGTGTGTCATCCCAGCTGGCTCCTAACTGTCAGGAACAGGGAGGCCAGGTTCCTTCACCCAGTGTTACAGGCGAGGAACCTCACAGGAGCTTCAAGACCTTCCCAAGTAAAGAGGTGGCAGATCTACTAGTAAATGTCCTACCTTCCACCCACACCTGGGTTTCTGATGCCAGGACCTCAGCAGGGCAACCCAGGAAGCAGGGGTGGCTCATGAACTCTGTTTTGACCTGAGGTCTAGCCCCTGTGCTGTTGGGGCTTCCAGTGCCCCTTTAAGCAGAAAGACCACCCTGCCCTCCACCCTCACCCCACCGGTCCTGCTGAGGTCCCGGGAGAAGGGGGGTGCCTCACTTTTGGCCTGCAAGCTCCATGGATTGGGGCACTGGGATTCTGTATTGTTACACAAGTGCCCAGACCAGAACCTCGGGGCTTGTTCTGGGGTCCAGACAAAGAAACTGGAGACACAGGCAATGAGAGAGAGCAATGAGGCGGCAGCATGCCCAGGGAGGAGGCAGTAGGGCCCCCACTTGACAGGGGAGGAGTCAGTAGGGTACCCTGTGATGCTCCTGTGGCACCTGCTGTCAATCTTGCCACTCTCCCTGCTTCAGTGGGCGGGTGGGGCAAGGGACTGCTCCTCAGGCTTTCTGGCTGTAGGTGTCATAGGAAACGGAAACCAGGCTTGCAGCAGAGGGATTGGGAGCTGCGGGAGTGGCAGGCAGCCATTTCCTGGCTGAGGGACACCCAGCTCCAGGGTCTGAAGCGGGGCGTGTCCCATTCACCGTGTGTGTGTGTGTGTGTGTGTGTGTGTGTGTGTGTGTGTGTGTGTGTGTTAAGGCAAATCATGAACCAAAGGCCATAATTATAAGGAACGATGCTTTAGTCTGAATAAAATAAAAACCCTTCTAATAACAGGGCTATCTATGCCCTGAGTGGATTGGGTACATAGGGGGAGCAATGAGAGAGGGAAGGAGGCTCCCATCCCTGCAGCAGTCTCCAGACAGGCTGGTGCCTGCCCGCCTGCAAAGGGCTCCTCAGCTCCACTGGCTGGTAGAGGCTTTGCCTCTGTTTCCAATGTCTTGGGATGTAGGGAGGCCCCTTGTGTGCTTGCCCTGTGCAGTCCTGGCTGCTAGTCCCAACAGTGGACACCTGTTCACTCTCCCTTCAGCCTGAATGAAACATCAGTGGACACCTGTTCACTCTCCCTTCAGCCTGAATGAAACATCAAGCAGGGCAGCCTTTGTGAACATGTCTCCTTTCTGACATTCCCCACCTCCCCTCTCCTCTTAGACCTTGGGGATAAATCTCAGCCTTTGGAGAGACCACCGTCTCATAAAGATTGCTATTGGGACGCAGAGGAGGCAGGCTTTTTGCGTTTTCATCCATGCTGTAGTTTAGACAGTTGCTATTTCCATGTCTCCCAATTCACAAATCTCGTTTCCACAACACGCAACTTTCTGTTGAGCCCATCAACAGTCATAAGGTTTTGGATTTTAGGTTTTTTACACATACGTTCTTCCTTTCTTTCATTTTTGTTTATCTTTATGTTATAAACACCTGAATGTACTTTAAAATGCTGGGTGTGGTTTATCATCAACCCTGTCTTTCTGTTTTGGTTTCTACTATTTTTCTCTTGGCGATCAGTCACACATTGGCTTCTTCAAGTCTAGTGTTTTGTTGGGTGCTGGCCTGAGACCCACAGCACACAGCCTATGTCTGGCCCACCACTTCCCAGCTGTGCAGCTTCAGGCAGAGAAATGAGCCCGGTCTCTCCTGTCAGAGGGGATGAAGCTCCCTCTGGGAGGCTGGGGGGGGATGCAGTGAGGTGATGCTTTTGGCTGCTGCCCTGCATGTGACCAGCACTCTCCCCCCTCCCTTCTTAGTCCTTCCTTCTTTCCATGGCTGATAAACCCAGAAGTTAGCAAATAGTCTCCTTTTAGCAGAATGAGCTCTCCTATTGCGGTCCAAATGGCCAGTTCCCCTAGGTACCAGCTTCCACACCCGTGCTGGCTCCATCCTCAGGACAATGCTGACCACGCCTCTCTGGGCCTCACACCCTGCTCCTCTGTCAACCCCATCCTGCCTCAGCTCAGCCAGCACCATGCTCACCAGCCATCTCACTGCCCAGCTTCCTTTCCCCTCTGTCCAGTCCCACTTCTCCATTGTGACCAGCCAGCCTTTCTAAATTAGGACCGACTCCTGTCGCTTTGCATGTGTAAGAGCTGCCCACATGCTTCTCCCATGTAGTCTTGCGGGCTGCACAGCATGGACCCTGGCAGCACATTTCACTCCTGCTCCCGTGTCCTAGTATAACACTCCAACCAGGTGAAAGACTAGAGAGTAATTAAACGAAGTGTCAGGATTCAGGCTGAGCCTTGACTATGGGAGTCTAAATGAAATGTAGACTTAAGTTGACCGTACTGCATCAATATTTGTTCATTAACTGCAACAATTATGTAGAAAACTATAAAGAGGAAAAATTAAAAGTAAAATAAGAGAAACCTATTGCATCAACCTGGAAACCTGGAGGACTTGGATGATTTCCTAGTAAAAATACACGTTAATAAAATAGAATGTAAAATTAAGACACTACAAACAGACCAATTAGATTAGCTACCTGGACAAAGCTATGTCCTCTCCCTCTTCATCTGCACTCACCCTCTCAGGTCTACAGGACAAAGAGCACCAGGGAGCCCTCTGTACTCCCAGGGAGTGGGGGTTGGAGGTGGGTATAAGCTGACCAGCCTCTGGTGTTCACCTGATGCACACCTGTGGCTGTGATGGAGATGCGGCTACAATCAGGCAGTACACTCTGCTCAACTGCCTTTGAGGAAGAGGAAAAAACAGGCTCTACCCACAAACATACTGCACTTACACTCTCACTCCATTTCTATTCCTTTAGAAAAATATTTTCTTAGAGATTTTTATACCGAAGTGTCTTCTGCCACACAGAAGTTCAGTAGTGAGATTTCTACAGGTTTACTTTGTGTATATGGTGTATCCTTAAAGACGGCTGTGTGTGAATGCGATGTGTGGTTGGCCATTTCTGTGAAGTCATAGGCACAGAGGGTAGAGTAAACCTGTATTAGTGCTACTGCCATAGTTCCTGGAGTTTTCGCACCTTTATTTCCAGACAACTCAGGGGCAGGAAACGAAGGCAACATGGACTTCACACTCACAATGACCGCAGGAATCTGCAAAACCACATTCTTATAGGAGCTAAAGGGCAACCGGAGAGAGGCTAGCAGCTCACCAAGAACGGGTGCACAGCTGTGTCTGAGCAGCCCACCTTCTCCACCTGCAAGAATGAGCATACCACAGCCTGTTCCCCAATCCTGCTGCTTTAAGCCATGGCTTTGGTGCAGTTTGTTACTCAGTAGCAGGTAACTGGAACTGTAGCTTCAGTAGGTAAGAAAGCAAGAAGAAATATTTTACTAGCTGGCACATTATTGAAGCATCCATCTTATATAAAAACTGCTGTTTGAAATTTTAACCTTGCTATTGGCTTCTGTAAATGTTTGCTTGCTTAAATAATAAGGAAAATGAGACTATTCTCACTTCAAAGAGGCCATTAAATCTTCCCTGGACAAAATTATCAGTGCTTGCACTAGGACAGGTCTTTGGTTGAAGTCTCAAGGCCTCAGCACATAGGGGCCCTTAAAGAACTTGCAAAGGGCGGAAAACATTCCATATTTGGGAGACAAAGAAGGTAAAAACATATAAATAAGAAAAATGTCTGCGTGTTGAGGCCCAGAATTTGAGAAACATTTTCCTCTGGAATCACACATGATAAATGTAACTCCAAACTCTCCAAGTATGGTTTGGTTATTCCAATTTTCTGTAACATTACCTGCTCATATTATGGTTTTATTCTAAAAGGCATATTAGCTCATCTAATATGCAAAATATCATAATCATGAATGCCTTGGATTGATGAGTATTATTTACCCTATGTTGAGTAACCAAAACCATGACATTATCTTTAAACAAGAACAAAGTGATATTTATCTAATAAACCTTTTGAAATTTTTGTAAAACTCAACATTGCTACAAATATCTCAGTAGACATACTACCTTTTATAGTATAAGACGAGTAATTGCCATCAGCTGTAATACCCTCAAATGAGGTCTAAAACAGATAGAGAAGCCAGAAGTAAAGTAAGAAAAAAATATATACAAATAATTTTACATAGACAATAAAGAAACCTTACTAAAAATATAACCCTATCTAATAAAAGGGTGATATGCAAATTAAATGTCACTCTGTCACAAAGATAGTGGCACCCATAGCCACAAGATGGCAGAGCCCAGTCCTCTCAGCTATGCCAGAGTCCCTGGTCCTTTCAGATACACCGGGGGTGGTAGTAGGTTAGGTGGCACGTGGCAGGTGAGTGGCTGCTCATCTGCCGCTGGACAGAAAACAGATAGAGAGGCGTGGAGACTTCATTCCCATAGTGTTGGTGAAGCTCCCAGGCCCTGCAGACAGAGAGAGGATAGCGGGATATGGCGGCTTTGTTGCAGTGGCAGCAGCGATGCACCCAGGCCCTGCAGAGAGCAAAGAACCACAGGGAGTGGGCCTAAGCTGTCAGTAGGACATCCCCTGATGGCTCCTGGATTGGAGAGGTTGCAGGTTGGGTGGAGGGACCCCCCTATGCACAAATTTCATGCACCAGGCCTCTAGTGAAATCATAAAACCGTTGGTCAGTCACATCAAAACTATTATCTTTTTCCAAAAATCAAGAAATGCTCTTAAGTTTTCTTTTTTTTTTCTCTTAACAATTCTTGCAGTGACATTCTACATCTATGTGGGATTTGTTCATATACCCTTTGCTTCTTGATTTAGCAAATAGGTATTAACCACTTATTACAGTGCCAGATATTGTGTTAGGTGCTGGAGATGTCCTGGTGAATTAGGCGTGGTTTCTATTCACAGTCAAGATTGGTGGGTAATTGAAATGTTGACACACTGTTACTAAAGACTGTGATTACAGGACAGGACACTATAGTAATCTGATTTTTTTTTTCATTGATTCTTCTTAAAAGTTTCTTTAACTCAATAGATTCTAGGCTGTGGCTGTTAAAACAATGCTGTTTGTTTTCTAAATCAAGTATGTCAAACTCACGACCTGCTATGAATATTTTTGTGGCCCAGCCAATATAACAGTATGTGAGAAATGTTTCAATAAAAATTTTGTAATTTATTTTTTAAATAAATCTTTATTGTTCTGATTATTACATTTGTTTCTCCTTTTTCCCCCAATAGCTCCCCTCCACCCAGCTCCTACCTCTCCCTTTACCTTTACCTCCCCACACATTGTCCTCATCCATAGATATATGATTTTTGTCCAGTCTCTCCCTGCTCCCCCTCACCTCTTTCCCCTCGAGAATTTCCCCTTGTCGGTCTACTCCCTTTCTATAGAATACTGATTTGGTGTTGATGAACTCCTTTAGCTTTATCTTATCTGTGAAGCTCTTTATCTGCCCTTCAATTCTGAATGATAGCTTTGCTGGGTAGAGTAATCTTGGTTTTAGGTTCTTGCTATTCATCACTTTGAATATTTTTTAAATTAAATCTTTATTATTCAGATTATATTTGTTTCTCTTTTTTCCCCTCCATAGCACCCCTCCACCCAGCTCCCTCCGTTCCCTCTGCCCTTACCTCCCTCCCATTGATCTCATCCATAGGTGTATGATTTTTGTCCAGTCTCTCACTGTACACCCCTCACCCCTTTCCCCCTGAGAATTATCAGTCCACTCCCTTTCTGTGCTCCTGATTCTAGTATATTCACCAGTTTATTCTGTTGGTCAAATTTTTAATTCACTTAATTTTTAGATTCACTTGTTGATAGATATGTATTTGTTGTTCATAATTTTTTGGC
>PVJN01018952.1:18678-38268 GCA_004026805.1 Lasiurus borealis
TTCCTCTTCTAAAAGAGTACCTTTCAGCATTTCATATAATACTGGTTTGGAGTTGATGAACTCCTTTAGCTTTTTCTTCTCTGTGAAGCTCTTTATCTGCCCTTCAATTCTGAATGATAGCTTTGCTGGATAGATTATTCTTGGTTGTAGGTTCTTGCTATTCATCACGTTGAATATTTCTTGCCACTCCCGTCTGGCTGTCTGTGGAGAAATCAGCTGACAGTTGTATGGGTGCTGCCTTGTAGGTAATGAACTGTTTTTCTCTTGCTGCTTTTAATATTCTCTTTGTCTTTTGCTCTTGGTATTTTAATTATGATGTGTCTTGGTGTGGTCCTCTTTGGATTCCTTTTATATGGGGTTCTGTGTGCTTCCTGGACTTGTAAGTCTATTTCTTTTACCAGATGTGGGAAGTTTTCAGTCATTATTTCTTTAAATAAGTTTTCAGTATCTTGCTCTCTCTCTTCCTCTGGCACCCCCACAATTCTGATGTTGGTATGCTTGAACCTGTCCCAGAGCCTCCTTACATTATCTTCACATTTTTGGATTCTTTTCTCTTCTTGCTTTTCCAGTTGAGTGTTTTCTGCTTCTTCATATTTCAAATCTTTGACTTGATTTTTGCCTTCCTCTAGTCTGCTGTTAGGACTCTGTATAATATTTTTTATTTCAGTCAGTGTCTCTAGTTGGTCCTTTTTCATCTCCTCTTGGGACTTGCTAAATTTATCCATCATCTCTAGTTGGATCTTTTGCATCTCTAGTTGGTCCTTTTGCATCTCCTCTTGGGACTTGATAAATTTATCCATCTTTTCTAGCATATTCTTGAAAAATCTTATAAGCGTGGTTTTGAACTCTATATCCAGTCTTTTTTTTCCCCTCCATTTCTTTTGTTTGTGATCCCTTCCCTTGTCTTGGCATTTTCACTATGCTGGGGAAACTTCTGTGTTGAATTCAGTCTTATGATACCAGACTTGCAAAACTGAAGAAGCCTCTGTTGAGCTTGGGATAGGTGGAGTCTCAGGGTTTAAGGGACCGCCTTGCCTTCCAGTCGGCCCCGCCCTCCAAGGCCCCTGAGTCTCATGTGACTGGGAAATCGCTGGAGCGGTCCTTGTGGGCACCCACAGTGCCTGTAGACCTCTAGACCACTGCCTTTCTCGCTCCCCTGTGCACCAGGACCACAGGAGTCTAGGTCCCCAGGGTTTTGCCTGAAACGGGCTTAGTGGAGTCAGAAGTGGCACAGTTGGGAGGGTCTGTCTCCAGCCCAGTTGCGAAAGCCAGTGGCACAATCAGCAATCTGTCCTCTGTGCAGGGCCATGCACACCACCAGCTTCTGATCTTTTGTGACTCCCCTAAATTTCCATGCACCTCTCCCCCGATTGAGTTTTGGCTGGATATGGGGTTTAGTGTCATAAGATAAGGGGTTCAATGCCATTGGGAGTCTCCATTTCCCTCCCGCCAGAAAAAGCCAGCCAGGTACTCTGGCACCCACTCTCTCAGCGCACGCGTCTCCATACCTCCGCTTTTTGCAGCTCCTCTGGGTTTCTGTGAGCCCCTCTTTTTTCTTCTAACTGTAGAACTTCCACTCAGCCAGCTTTCCTGTGATTCTGGATGATGTCTGTTCTGTCTTTTAGTTGTAGTTTTGAAATTGTTTTGTGAGGCAGCAGTGTAGGTGTTTACCTATGCCGCCATCTTGGATTCTCCCCAGACATGCTTGTTCTCAATAGTTCGCTTTTGCTGGGCCTGCTTGGCCTTGATTCCTCACTCCCTGTGCCATTGGCCTTGTACCATATGAGGGGCGGACCCCTTTTTTTACTGTCTCCTGACACTGCTGACCCACAAAAGAGAACATATGAGAAATACCATGCATTGCTTTCCTTTAAGGCTTCAAGCTGATGCCTAAGTGCACTTTTTGAAAGAAAGAGTATCTTTAGAGAGCAACATGAGACCATTCTTTTAAAAAAAGTATATTTCTATTGATTTCAGAGAGGAGGGAATAAGGAGAGAGATAGAAATATTAATAATGAGAGAGAATCATTGATGGCTGCCTTCTGCACGTCCCCTGCTGCGGACTAAACCCACAACCTGGGCATGTGCCTTTGATTGGAATCGAACACAGGACCCTTCAGTCCTCAAACCAACACTTTATCCACTGAGCCAAATCAGTCAGGCTGAAGATGCTCTTAACAACACAGAAGTAATTTCAATTTTCTATAGTCTGCTTTTCCCCACACAACTTTAGATCTATGGCTGGGACTTCGACCTGCCTTTTTCACCTTTGTAAATCCTGTGACCACATAATACATGTTTGCTGAATTATTCACTGAAGAAAAATGACCATTCAAGATCATTACTATGTTCCAATTGTGTGAGTTTTTGTTTGTTTTTAAATTTGGGCATGTTCAAAACTTTGATTTTTTTCCCCAAAATATATTTTTATTATTTGAGAGAGAGGAAGGGAGAGGGAGAGAGAAATATTAATGATGAGAGAGTCCCCTGACTATAGAATTGAACTGTGACCCTCCTGGTTCATGAATTGATGCTCAAACACTGAGCAACACTGGCCTGGCCAAATCTTTGATTTTTAAACCATTTTAGCAAACTATCAAAAAAGAAAATAAAAAAATATTTATGTTTTATGTTTTTTTACTCTTTCACATGTGAAAGATATTTTAAAGCATTATCTCAAGAAAATAGTTTTTCATTTCTTATTTATAAACCTCATTATTGTCTGTGTCAGGCACAATTTAGTACAAAAACAATACTAAATTATTAACCTATTTTGTGAAATGAAACCTAAACCAATTTGCATTGTTTCAATAAGCCATTGTTACTAGAGTGCCAAACAAATTTAAACAATTAATAAAACATTACCAAAAAGTTATCTCCTTTTAGATGACAAATCATCATTGAAAATGACTGGAAAATGATTTTCCAGCACAAGAAGCAGCCCCAAGAAAACAACCGATCGCCCTTAGAATAAGCTGAGAAAGTGACAGCAGGGACCCCTCCCAGGAGGGCTAAGCTGACCCCTGAGCACCGCCTCCTGAGGTCCAGCCTGAGGCTCTCCTCCGACCCCCAGGAGCCGCAACTCTGGGAGGAGGGGTGCAGCCCCTCCTCCCCATTCCCAGTTGGTCACTGCTACTGGCTCCTCCTCCCGCGTCCTCCTCCCTCCCTCCCAGCGCCGGTTCCAGTCCGCTTCCCACCCAGCAGCGTGGCCCGAACCTCCTTGGGCACCTCAGAGCCATGGCTGCAGATGGGGCAGATGAGCGCTCCCCTCTACTGTCCGTCCCCCACTCGGGACAGGTCACCCCCACTGCCCTGCCAAGCTTAACAGAAAGCAGCCCTCGAGGTGAGACCCGCATTGCCCTTCCCACCCGCGGGCCCAGCGGGAGAGGAGCGCTGTCCTCTGGGGGAGAGGAGCATTGTGGGGAGGGGAACGGAGGGGCGCTGTTCCCAGAGGGAGCGGAACGCCGTGGGATGGGGTGGGGGGAGAGAGGGGGGGAAGGAGGCGCGCTGTCCCGGGGTTGGGGGGGAAGAGGGACACTGTCCCCTGCAGGAGAGGAGCACTGTAGAGTGGGGGCGGGGTAGAGCGTTGCTGTCCCCAGAGGGAGAGAAGCGGGGGTGGGGGGGGGGGGGCGGGGCAGGGAAGGGCGGAGGCGCGCAGTCCCAGGGTGGGGGTGAGGAGAGGGGATGGGGGCGCTGACTGCCTGCGGTTGCAGACTTTCTGGTGTGTGTGTGTGTGTGTGTGCGCGTCTCCCCGCTCCCCCCTCCTCCTTCCCCTCTTCCCCCTCCCTCCCTACTGACCTGGGTGCAGGGCACCGCATCGGGGAGCTCGCCTCGAGGGTACAAAGCAGACTCGGGCCTTAGGGAGGCGGGGCCGCTCTGTGTCAGGCACAAACCCTTTCAGCTGCGGAAGAGCCTGGGCGCGCTGCTCACCTTGGCTTTTGTCCTTGAAAAGCTTAATTTGAAAAAGGTGCTTCTACTAGGTTCACCCAACAGTACTTCAGTCAGTCTTGGGAATTGCCTTAACAACAACTGGACAGAGTTAATCAATTTCCCTGTTAGGCCCAGGATTCCTGCCTCTCCTTGTTACTGCTGTTTGGGAATGAAGAGGGAGAAATAGAAGATGGGTGTTTTTGATGTATATCTGGGTGAGATTGAAATGAACTTTAATAAGTAACCCAAGTTAATATTGTGTATATGTCTATCCATTCCTCTTCTCTAGATAGAATCCAAAAAGAATTGATAGCTTTTTGGGAACTGGAGAAAGAAGGATATATTTACCAAATTATTAAATTTATTCAAAGATCTTTATTATAAGCCTTTTAGTACACTTGTGTGGGTAAAATAAGGTGGAGTCAGGAGTATAGAAAATGGAAGGCAATACTTAAGAGTAGTGACATTCGTCAAAAAAGGCTCTTGCAAATGTAGATTAAGTGCATCTGTCTTTTCCAGATGAATGTGAGAGGTTTAAAAACGCTAGGCGGTACCCATCAATGTTTTTGACAATCTGGGCAGATCGTGTTTCTTGCACACATTTTTTTCCAAAACCCAGCTGGAATTGGAGCGACTGTGGAGCAGGTTAAACTTGTGTAATATTTAAACGTTTTTACTTAACACATGATAGCTTGAAAAGCAACTACTGAGATCTTAATCCATACTTAGCAAGAAGTAGGAAAGTGAAAAGTTTAGTTGTGACTATTTCAATGTGATCAATGATTGAAAAATAAGGTACAGAATTGAACAGAAACTCATCTGAAAAAGCACATGGTCCTGCTCTGGGTTCAGCATTAAACTCTGCCAGAGGATGCCAAGAGGAGAACTTCCTCCAATGGACATATTTGATATTAATATCTCACTGTTATCTAACTATTATGGTCTAGAATATGTGTAACTACTTATCAATTAATGTTTTAGCTTTATCAAGTAACTCTGTTAAACAAAATATTTGTTAGTTAAGAGGAGGAGTTTAGGGTTAACTAACTTCCTCTATGTCACATTTATGTTTTTGATCACATACTGGCTAGATTATTCCACCAAATGGTCATACTCATAGATCTGCCTGTAGACTTCATCACTTGTCATATATTTGTTTAATCTGATAAAACTCCTCAAACTGCAAAATAAGGTACAAGTTTCAGTTCAGCCACTGAGAAAAATGTTTCATTCAGAAACTTTTAAGAACCAAAGAATTCAAGTGTTAAAAAACAGAATTAGACTGAGTACATTTTAAAGATACTGGCTTTATTCAATGATTCCTGGCTCTGGCAGCATCCCATCCAGCTAATAGAAGGGAGCTCCTAGGAGCTGTGCCAATGAGAGACTGTTCTAAGTAGAAGGAGGCGGGAACAAGGAAGTCATATTTCAAAGCATGGGCTAGTTGTGACCAGGACACTTTCCTTGGGGATGACAGATGACCTCACAGTGCTGGCCCGGCAGCTCCTCCTGGACTAGTTTACCCTCCTATTTCCAGGAGAGGCTGCACGGGTGTTGGTCTCTTTTTAGTGATATGGGACTGAGCATAAGTTGCTCTATGTGGGACCTGTTGTCTTGTTTTTACCAACTGCTTTAGCTAAAAGTTTTTTCTGCCTTGTAGCAGAATCACTTGTCTTCCTAACTGGAAAAGGAGACAGGTTAAATAATTAGAAACTACTTTCTAGACGGAGGGCAGGAGGGGGAGGAGAAGAGGGGGTGTAAGGATACTTCAGAGTTCGTGTTGCTTTAGCACTTTTCTAGATTTTTTCTCCCTTTCCCTGGCTGCTGTTGTAAAATTAATCTATTTTTCTTTGTAAGAATAAAAATATATATATATATGTGTGTGTATATATATATATATATATATATATATATATATGAAAAATAAATGTAAAGCATAGCTCCTTTCTCTGGCTTTTGGGTGAGTTTGTTGAGCTTTGTATGACCACACCCCTTATTATGGTCTCAGGGACAACCTGCCTCAGGTGTGGTTTGGCCTGGGGGATTCGCCTTTTGCCTGTGCCCAGCTGGTGACCTTGGGATTGTAACTTCTATCATTGGGATCAGCTTGCCACCTGATCGGGCGTGAAGTGTTGTGTTCCCTTTTGCTCTCCCATTCTGCGACACCGAGTTCTGGTACTGAACCTGGATACACTAGGAGCTATGTCTACCACTTGGAGATAGAGATGTAGCCTTCCATGGCAACCAGAGGAAACCCTTGGCTCAACTGAACAGGCAGATGTTGTGAGGACCCCTTTCCCTGCATTGGTGCTCCAGGATGGGGAGCCCAGTGTACCAGAGGTCACCTCTCTCCAAAGAGGGAACCACTCAGTCAAGATATTCTGCCCATCTCTCAGCTGTCTGAGTTTTGCCCTGACTAGAGTCCATGAGCCTCCACCCCTAGGAGTCTGTCCGCCGGCTCTCTCCAAGGGCCTGGAGGGGGGCTGCTCAGTAGGAGCTAAGTGTCTGCTGTGGATGTGGAGGAGCGGGCGTGGGCTCTGCCCTCAGGAAGCTTCCCTAGCACACTCTTGCGAGGGCACCTGTCACCCAGAGCTGTGCCTTGTGCTAAGAACGGGAGCTCTTCGAGCCCTCCAGGCCTCATGCTCCCTGGGTCCCTGATGTGTTTCCTGCACAGTGGCTGGTACAGGACAGATGCTGGGATCTCCATGTGCCGCCTGCTCCTGTGGTACCCTCAGGTGCCTACCCCAAGTGCCTGAGGGCTGCTGCGTGTCACCTGACCAGAAATTGTTGAAAAATATATTGTAAAAATCTAACTAGCTCAAGTAACTAGCTACACTCTTTGTAAATAGAGGAAGAAGGGTAGTTGCCCTTTCCCCAATAGACAGGTAAATCAGTTTCCCCTCAGTGGCAAACTCTTAAAAAATCTTTGAAATCATTTCCTGCCAGTAGCCATTTTTTAAGGACAATTTTGCATTTGAATACCTGCAAGCTTGCTACTCAATTTTCCCAGGAAAAGAAAAATCATGTCAAGGCTGGGCCTGTTAATCAAATGATAAAAACTTGTTTAATAATCTGAGTTTGCTTCCTTATGAAAAAACCTATAGGAAAAACAAAAGCCTCTAGCTGCCTGCATTCTTAATTAGGATAGAGGTGGGACAAGGTTTGTGCCTTGTGAATCAGATGTAAAAGCTTGCAAAATTTACTTGCTTGCATTCCCACCAACAGTGCACAAGGGTTCCTTTTTCTCTGCATCCTCACCAACACTTGTCCTTTGTTGATTTGTTGATGATTGCCATTCTGACAGGTGTAAGATGGTATCGCATTGTCGTTTTGCATCTCTCGGCTAATTAGTGACTTTGAACATGTTTTCATGTGTCTCTTGGCCTTCCTTCTGTCCTCTTTCGAAAAGGTTCTATTTAGGTCCGTTGCCCATTTTTTTATTGGGTCGTTTTGCTTCCTTTTATTGAGTTGTATAAGTTGGCTGTAGATGTTGGAAATTAAAACTTTATCAGTGATAAAGTTTGCAAATATGTTCTCCCATACAGTGATCTTTCTTGTAGTTTTGTTGATGGTTTCTTTTGCTGTGCAAAAGCTTTTTATTTTGATGTAGTCCCATTTGTTTATTTTTTCTTTAGCTTCCATTGCCTTTGGAGCAGTATCAGTGAAGAAGTTCTTTCAGCAAATGTCTGAGATAGTGCTGCCTGTGGATTCCTTTAGTATTTTTATGGTTTCCCTTCTAATGTTTAAGTCCTGTATCTATTTTAAGTTTATTTTTGTATTTGGTAGTCCAGCTTCATTTTTTTGCATGTATCTGTCCAGTTTTCCCAACAACATTTATTGAAGAGGCTATCTTGATTCCATTGGATGTTCATGCCTCCTTTGTCAAATATTAGTTAAGCATAGTGGTTTGGGTGGATATCTGGATTCTCTATTCTATTCTATTGGTCTATATGTCTGTTCTTGTGCCAGTACCAGGCTGTTTTGAGAACAGTTGCTTTGTAATACAGCTTGAAATCTGGTATTGAGATCCCACCTCTTTTATACTTCTTTCTCAGAATTTCTGTGGCTATCTGTGGTCTTTTTTTTGTTCCAGATGAATCTATGAAGAATTCTTTCTATGTCTGTGAAATATGTCGTTGGTATTTTAATAGGTAGTGCTTTGAATCTATAGATTGCTTTGGGTAGTATGGACATTTTAATGATGTTGATTCTCCCAGTCCATGAGCATGGTATGCTCTAACATCTGTTAACATCTTCCTCTATCTCTTTTTTCAGTGTCCTGTAGTTTTCTACATATAGGTTTTTTACCTCTTTAGTTAGGTTTATTCCTGGGTGTCTTAATGTTTTTGGTGCGATGGTAAATGGGATTGCTTTTTTAGTCTCTCTTTCTGTAATTACACTATTATTGTACAGAAATGCCACAGATTTCTTGATATTAACTTTGCATCCTGCTACATTGCTGAATTCATTAATTAACTCAATTAGTTTTGGAATGGAGTTCTTCGGGTTTTTTATGTACAGTATCAGGTCATCTGCAAATGAGGACAGCTTTACTTCTTTTTTTCCAATTTGGATGCCTTTTATTTCCTCTTCTTATCTAATTGCAAGGGCTAATACTTCGAGTACTATGTCGAACAGGAGAGGTGAGAGTGGGCATCCCTGTCTTGTTCCTGTTCTTAGGGGAAATGGTGTTAGTTTTTGCCCATTGAGTATGAGGTTAGCTGTGGATTTACATATATGGCTTTTATGATGTTGAGGTATGATCCTTCTATTCCCACTTTGCTGAAAGTTTTCATCTAGAATGAATGTTGGGTTTTGTCAAATGCTTTTTCTGCATCAATTGATATGACTATGTGATTTTTATTGCTCAATTTGCTTATGTGATGTATCACGTGTATTGATTTGCGGATATTGTACCATCCCTGCATTCCTGGGGTGAATTCTACTTGGTCATGGTGTATGATCTTTCTGATGTAGTGCTGGATCCAATTTGCTAGAATTTTGTTGAGGATTTTGGCATTGTGTTGTCCTTATCTGGTTTTGGTATTAGGGTGATGCTGGCTTCATAGAAGGTGTTTGGAAGTATTCCTTCTTCTTGAATATTTTTGAATAGTCTGAGGAGGATAGGTTTTAATTCTTCCTTGATTGTTTGTTAAAACTCTCCTGTGTAGCCATCTGGCCCCGGGCTTTTATTGCAGGAAGCTTTTTGATGACTGCTACAATTTCTTCCATAGTTATTGGACAATTGAGATGTTTAGATTCTTCCTGATTGAGTTTTGGAAGGTTATATTTTTCTAGGAATATGTCCATTTCTTGCAGGTTGTCCAATTTGTTGAAACAGAGTTGCTCATAGTATTTTTTAACAGTCCTTTGTATTTCGGGGGTGTCTGTTGTTATTTTTCCTTTTTCATTTCTGAATTTTTTTTTTGGGGGGGGTCTTCTCTCTTTCCTTCTTGGTGAGCCTGGTAGAGGTCCATCAATCTTGTTTATCCTTTCAAAGAACCAGCTCTTGGTTTTGTTGATCTTTGAATTGTTTCTTTGGTCTCCATATAGTTTATCTCCACTCTCATATTTTCTATTTCCTTCCTTTTGCTTACACTGGGCTTTTCTTATTGCTCTCTTTCTAGCTCTTTGAGTTGTCTGGTTAGGTAATTTATTACCATTGTTTCTTGTTGTTTTGCTTGTAGGACTATGCACTTCCCTCTTAAGACTGCTTTTACTGTGTCCATAAATTTTGTATTGTTGTGTTGTCATTGTCATTTGTTGCCATCATGTTTTTTATTTCTTCCTTTATCTCTTTGGTTATCCAGTCGTTGTTTAATAGCATGCTGCTTAGTCTCCATGTGTTTGATTACTTTCTATTGTTTTTATTATAGTTGATTTCCAGTTTTATGCCACTGTGGTCTGGGAAAATGCTTGTTATGGTTTCTATCTTCTTGAATTTGAAGAGACTTTTCTTATGACCCAAGGTATTATCTATCTTTGAATATGACCCCGGTGCACTGGAGAAGAATGTATATTCTGTGGCTTTGGGGTGAAATGTTCTGAAGATGTCAATTAATTACATCTGGTCTAGTGAATCGTTTACGATGTTTCTTTGCTGATTTTTTGTTTAGAGGATTTGTCCAGTGGTGACAGTGGGGTATTAAAAAGTCTCCTACTATGATTGCAATGCTGTCTATCTCTCGCTTAATATCCTCCAGGAGATTTTTATGTATTTAGTTGCTCTTATATTGGGTGTGTATATGTTTACCAGAGTTATTCCTTCTTGTTGAATTGTTCCCTTTAGTATTATGAAGTGGCCTTCTTTATCTCCTGTTATATCCTTCACTTTGAGATCTAATTTGTCAGATACAAATATTGCAACCCCAACTATTTTTTCATTTCCATTTGCCTGAAATACCATCTTCCATCCCTTCACCCTCAATCTGTGTGCATCTTTTTTCCTGAGGTCGGTTTCTTGTAGACAGCAGATATATGGATCATGTTTTCTTGTCCGATTGGTTACCCTATGTCTTTTGATTGGAGCATTTAATCCGTTTACATTTAAAGTTATTTTTGATAGGTACTTACCTGTCGCCAATTTTAGTCTTTATCCAGAGTTCCTTCTTCACTTCTTATTTCTTTTTATTACAGCAGACCCTTTAACATTTCTTGCATTGCTGGTTTGGTGGTAATATATTCCCTTAGTCCTTTTTTGTCTGTGAAGCTTTTGATTTCACCTTAAATTTTGATTGAGAGTCTTGCAGGGTACAGTATTCTTGGATTCAGACCCTTCCTTTGCATGACTTTGTATATTTCATTCCATTCCCTTCTGGCCTGATGAGTTTCTGTTGAGAAATCAGTAGCTAGTCTTGTGGGGATCCCTTTTTGGGTAACTTTGTTTCTCTCTGGCCACTTTAAAGATTCTTCCTTTGTCTTTGGTGTTTGCCAATTTAATTATAATGTGCCTTGGTGTCATTTTTGGGGAGTTCATTTTGCTTGGGACTCTGTGAGCTTCTTGGATTTGTGTGGGTTTTTTCTTTCCTATATTGGGCAAGTTTTCTGTCATTATTGTTCAAATAGGTTCTCTAATCCTTGCTCAGTTTCCACTCTATCTGGAACCCCAATTATGCATATATTGTTTTGTTTCCTGTTATCCCAAAGTTTCCTTAGGCTCTCCTTTTGCTTTTTTTTTCTAGAAGCTGCTGAACTTGTCTTTTTTTTCCTACTGGGTCTGCTAGCTCACTGATGTGGTCCTCGGCTTCTTCTAGTCTACTTTTGATGCTTTCTTTTGAGTTCTTTATAACAATGATGTCATTTTTCATTTCTTCTTGATTATTCTACATTTGTTCTGGGTTCTTCTGCATTTCTTCGTGCTTCTTCTTCATTTCCACTTGGGTCTTCTTCATTTCCTCTTGGCTCTTACTCACATTGTCAATTTTGCCTTCCATTCTTTTCATCCACCTTATGATCTTTTCTCTGAACTCTTTCTCTGGCAGACTTATTTCTGCTTCTATTTCATTTACTTCCTTTTCTGGTGATACCTGCCTTTCTGTAGTATGCAGGCTGTTTCTTCTTTTGCCCATGATCTTTCTTATCTGGGTGTCTGGTTATGTAGTTCTCTGTCCTACGTTGATTCAAAGGCACAAACTACAACACCACCAGGGTACAACACACAAGGCACCGAATAGAAATGTATTCACGGTGTTAATAATCACCAATAAGGTGACCACCAATGAAATACAAATTAGGGTTAAGTAGAGAAAGAAGAAGAGGGAAATGATAGAAAAAGAAAGGAAAGAAGTGCCAAAATGAAATTGGGAGAGGGAGAAATAAAGAAAAAAGGAAGGAAGGAAGGAAGGAAGGGAGGGAGGGAGGAAGGAAGGGAGGAAGCAAGGAAGGAAGAAAGAAGGAAAGAAAGAAAGAAAGAAAGAAAGAAAGAAAGAAAGAAAGAAAGAAAGAAAGAAAATAAATAAATAAAAAATAAAAAGGAGAAGGAGAAAAAGAAAAGAGAAAGAGAAAAAAAGTCAGAAAAGAAAGAGGATAAGGGAGAAAAGGGGAACAAAATATAGATGTCAGGAGAAAACACCAATAGAACATTCACTTTTCCCAACAAATGCTGGCAACCAGTACCCGGAGATTAATACAAACTAAAAATAATAACTGGTATTGAGGGAGGCGAGGGAAAAGATAGGTAAAAAAACAAACCAAAACAAAGCAAACAAAAAGGCAAAATAAAATAAGTACAATAAGCTAAAGCAATCTCACAAAACAGTACATAAAATCGATATAATCACCATTCAGGCAAACAACAACAAAGGATATAGAGAAAAACAACTTTTTGGATAGTGAAGACAAGAAGAGAGAGGTTTGTATGGACTTGGAGTAGGGAATTTGAAATTAGATATATAAGTGGGGACAATCTAATGTTGGAAAAGGGAAAGAGAAACAAGACAACAAAATGGGGAAAGTTAGGAGGAAAGTGTTGGCATAAAGGTAGAGTTGAGATAGAGTAAAATTATGCCAAAGGAAAGATGAAAATAGAATGTAGAACTCTAATCCCGAAGTAAAATAAAGGGAAAACAAAATGATACTTGTTTTTTTTTTTCCAAAAAGGTAAAATAGTAGTAGTAATTAATAATAGTATTTGAAAACAAAAATGTAATAATTAAAAAGGTAAAATCAATTGAGGAGGAAAGAAAAAAATAGTTTTTTAATTAAAATATGCAAAAATAAAAAATAAATTGGTAAAAAAAAAAACGAAAGGAAAAAAATAGAATGGTCATTCACTTCCACTATTGTTCTGCTTGGTACTCCTCTTTCCCTGTAGGAAAGGTATTGCATTTCCCTGTGTTTCATAGCTGAGTTCTTAATCTCTTTATTCTTTTGTGGTTATGCGAGAGTCAATTTGTCCATCATCCACTGAGTGGCAGTGTTTCAGAATTGACCTCTGATACTAAGCACGGGACCTCTCTAGGCTGTGCTCAGATCCTGCTACTCTGTGGTTCTCAAAGCCAGTTTGTGGAGATTTTGTAGCTGGGACACAGTAATAACTCCCAGGCTGTCCTTCTGCCTCAGATCAAAATGAGTTGTTTTCTAGAGCTCCACTCTGTCAACAGCTCTGAGAGTCCCCTTCCACACTTAGGGATCACGCCCTGCCCCACATCTGTGGGCCTCTCTAGAAGCGGCTTTCCTGCAGCCCAGTTCCCACAGTGTGCATGTCTCTCTTCTGCGGGACAGGAGACCTCACCTAATCCAAGGCGAAATCTGTCCTTTCCGTGTGCTGTGTGGATCTCCTCTGAGTCTGCGTGTCTGCGCCGATTGGAGAGCAGTGTTCTGGGTTCCCGGCTGCTCAGTGGGTGCCTCAGCAGCAGCCTTCAGACCGCCGCAGGCATCCACCTCCCTCTGCAAGGTGGCGCAGTCTCCGCGTTCTTGCTGGTGGCTCTGGCAGACAAAAACCCCATGGCAGTGGGGATGCCTGGTCAGGAGAGCCCCATCCAGCAGTCCCCCACCTTCTCCTGGAAGATAACTGACTCTTAACTTACCAACAAACACTCCCAGTGCGACTCTCCCTCTGCCCAGCGACAAAGCTCCAGACACGTCTGTCTATTCCACCGCCATTTTTCCCCCCTAACTGTAGTTTTGAAATTGTTATGTAAGGCAGGTGTTCACCTATGCCACCATCTTGGTTTCTTTCTGAGGATTGTTATTAAAATATTAAATCTAATCTGTACTAATGGTCACCATAATGTTAAGAGAAATTGTTTCATGTGACAAAGACTTTTAAATGAGACTCTCTGTAGCCTGAAAGTTATTTTGGAAAGAAATAGAGGTTTTCTTCAAATATCTGAAGGACTGTAATTAAAAGTCAATATATTTGGCCTCCTAAATTGAAGTACATAGTTTTTGTTTTTGCCTCCCTGATAAAGCTAATGTTAAAGTTACTCAAAGTCTGATTGCAAAAGTTTAATTAATGTCATTTATTGTCCAAAACCAAGGACAAGTGTTGTTAATTTATAAATAAATTAACTTTATTTCAGACTAACTTAAATTGGCTAATTGAAATAAGTAAATATTCAAAAAAACTTAATTGTACTGTACAAAAAACTGTTTCTGAAGTATTAACAAAAATTTTTATTGACATTTCATCTCATGGTAAAATTGCCAAAAATGAAGTGAATCCAAAGCAGTCATATTTCTGTGCAAAAATTAAAAGTTATCAAGACTACATTATAAAGTTTCCAAAAGTCTCCTAATATTTAAATAAAAGGGGGGGGGGATAGTAACATAATATCCTGTAAGGAGAAGTAATATCCTGTAAGTAAGTTACATCAAGAAATATTTTAGTTTGAAAATTAGTTTTCATTTGTAATGTGGAGAATAAGACATCCCTGAAACTTCATGTAGTGTCAAAATAAGCTAAAGGAAAAATGTTTGGGCAAAAAATAAAAAGGATCCCAAGTCAAATTTATAGAAAATAATTTTTTTATTAACCTTTTGGTCGAGAATATGTTTGTATACTTCCAGAAAAGCCTATGTGGATTCCTGCAACAACAAATTCCAGAGAAGAACTGACAGGACTGCTCCAGCCTGTGACATCATAGTCCAACGTGAACCATCTGAGGCAGAACTAAAGCTGAAGTTATTAACTGTCTATAGACCCTGTTAACCCTGGATGTGTGTCTTGTGTGGTCTGTTGTCTTCGTGGTTGTGTGTTTTGTTTGACTTGCCATTTTCAGTTATTTATTAGGATCCTCATAGAGGCCATAAGCTGGTCTTTCCCTTCCTCCCTCATCCTGATTCTGACAGCATCTGTAACTGGATTAAAGGTATTTTCTTCCTGGAGGCCATCCAGGCTTTCAATTCTCAAGAAATCTCCCTAAACACCCTCATCCTCATTCACGGTCTTTCCAGGCTGACTAAGAGTCATTTTTTCTACAATTTGGACCCCAGCCTCTGGCAGGGAAGATTACTACAGTGGTAGTCTGTGGTTTTCTCTGAAACTCCCACTGTTTCTATTTCTCCTCTCTGTAGGAATTATCTTCCTCTGACTCACAATAGGAAAGGGAGAGAAGCAACGGGCCCCAAGCTTGGGAATAAAGGGGGGTCAGCACTTAATTATGAAGCAGGGAGAGATAGGTTTTGTTGATTTTTACTGGCTGCAGACTGCTCTGCTGGCATAGGGGTCTTATCCAAGTGTCTTATCAAAACTACACTAAATTCAAGGTCGCAAGTTTTCTGCAAGCACAATTAATCTTTCTCTGCCCCGGTTTATTCTTTTTAACCCCTCCAAAACTAAATTAGACCAATACAGTATACTTGAAATTCATAAATATCAACCAAAAAATGCAGATTGTTCACTTTTGATAATCATTAAAGGATTGAGGTTTCTAAGAATAAAGAATTCTAATACATTAAAAAAACTAAACTCCCAGGAGCCAAGCAGAGTAGAAACGGAGCTGAAGTCCCCAGCCACCCTGGTGATTTAAAACTGGTTGCCAGGCAGACTCAGCCCCCAAGAGCAGCCAAAAGAAGGTAGAGGGGCCAAATATCTAAGCTGTAGCCAGGCAACCCAGACATCCCTCAATCCCAGCAGAAACCCTACCTAGAATGAGAGCAGGCAGGTAAGGGGGGTAAGAAGAGTGAGCGGAAGGGAAGGTCAGACACCCAGAGCTCAACAATGACAAGCAGAGAGTAAAAACTTAACACTAGAGCAGACACTTAACACTAGAGCTGCTCTGCTGCTGCCCAGTGAGTAATGAGCGTTTTACAACAAGCAACATATAACTTAGGGCTTTGGCTTGCTGGCTACAGCAGTTAATCCAGAAACCAGTGACTGTTACTAGCCTTCCTGCAGCCCCAGGAATAGAGCAGCAGGCCCGGGATCTGTAAAAGCAGCAGATAGATCTAGTGAAAGTTCCCTGTTTGCAAATGTACTGAAAGAGTGTCAGAATACATTTTCAGAAAATTGGACAGACTGTGTTTGAGGCTAGAAAGAACTGGCCGCCACACACAGCCCTGACAGTGGCCTACAGAAAACTGTATAATAGACTTAGATGTTGCCTGTGTCTTTATCGACATGGATCCAGAGAGACAAGGACAATTTTACTTTGTGTAGGGAAGTCAAAATAAACTGTAGTCACCTCTCTAAGATATTTGTATAGCCCTCCCATGTGTCATATATGGTAGCAGAAGAGTTGACTACCTAAGGTGGCCACAGTGCCAATATTGTAATTCATTGTGTTAATAATATTGCATTAACCTCAGAGACTTGAATGCAGTTGCCAAAAGGGGATGTGCCCAAATGAGCAAGGAAAATACCCATTTGGTTTTGGTCTCTATTAAAAGAAAGTTGGCAGCTTGAATACTGCCTAGAAGGCCTGTGTGACCATACCCATATCATGGGTTGCACAAACCTCAACTTTAGAAAACTGGGGAAGGCCTGTGTGGAACAGAGGGAAGTGGTGAGCATCACTCCTCTGTTACAGGAATTAAGACCCCGTGAGGTCCTGTGACACGTGAGACTATAGCTTACTACAAGGACAGCTATAATTGTCTACTTGAATATAGACACATTTTGAATTTCTTCTTACCATTCGAAGACAGTTATATTACTCTAAAGAGTCCACTAAAAGGACTGACAAGGAAAATCAGAAGATCTTAAAATAGGTCAGTATATTTTTTCCCTCAGATTGTCAAATAAATGACAACAGCCAATACAATAGCCATCTTGTGAGAATGAATAAAAAATATACCTTTTTTTTATCAGATTGTGAAAAAAAACACATTTTTTGGTGTGCTACAGGATTTTAGTCATTAGTTTTCTGTGTGCCATGAGATGGATTCAAAAGCAAGAACCAGCTGGATGGACAACAGCTGGAATTGTTAAGTTTCACTTAGAGGAGGGCCGTGCAGCATTGAAGCAGGAGCTCCGAGACACGCCAGCCACCCCCTGTGGCTCCCTTTACCCTCTTGGGATCAAACAGGTGATGCAGCCGGTTGGCAGAGCCACGTGGGGTTGGCAGAGCTCCAGCCACAGCAGGACGAAATGGATGAGCAGGGCTGGGACCTGAGCGTCAGCAGCCTCATCACTAGCACATTTCCCTCCAAGCTGGCACAGCCGAACAGTCCTTCGAAGGGTGTTCTGGCTCTGTAGAAACCCAAGGGTCTCCTGGAATAGTTTTGTTTCTTTGGATTCAAGGAGGAGAGAATGAAAGGTGGGCTTTCCTTTGTCACTCTCCCAGCCTCCCTCTCCACAAACAGCCCAGGAGGAGAAAGAGCAGGGCTTTCCCCAGAGCCTGTTCCTGATCCTCCCCTTCACCATCTTGTAACCATCGCAGCCCCAAACTCCTCTCATTTTATTTCACGTCATTTTTCAATTTTAATACAGGCTAGCTATATAGAGTCTTTATACAGTGAAATACTTCTGGGCCATGAAAAAAGGAGGAAATCTTACCTTTTGAGACAGCATGAATGGGTAGACCTGGAGAGTATTATGCTAAGTGAAATAAGCCAATCAGGGAAAGACAAATGCCATATGGTTTCACTTACATGTTTAATGAACAAAATATAAACAGACTCATAGATATGAAACAGACTGATAGCTGTCAGGTGGGACAGGTGTTGTGTGGGGCTGGATGAAAAAGGTGAAGGGATTCACCAAAACAAAACACAAAAACTCATTGACAGAACAGTACAGAGGGAAAATGGTGGGGGAGGGAAAGAGACTTGACTTTGGATACATGCACAGATGATGTGTTATAAAATGTACATATGAAACCCAGTAAATTCAAATACCATGTATTAAGAGCGTTTAATAATGAATAAGTGAATTAACTGGAGAACATTTCCACTGAAGACACTTGAAAAGGGATGACTGAGATGATACCATTCAGAGTGTCCAATACTGGGAATACAGCCCAGACAGTGTGAAGTGTGGATCAACACACCAAGATGGATCTGTAGGACAGAGGGGCTGTTTGCCAACAAATAGATAAGTGAGTTTCGTGTTTGCAATGGGAAAATGTAATTTGACCACTTGTGGGTTTACAAAATTATAATGGTCCTTTGGAGTGTTTTGAAAGAATATTACATATACTTTGTGATCCATATTCTTCCATTCTGCCTTTCTCACAAGTTTCAGATTTTCTATAAAGATTTTTATTATGGGAGAATCCAAGATGGCAGCATAGGTAAACACCTACACTGCTGCCTCACACAACAATTTCAAAACTATAACTAAAAGACAGAACGGACATCATCCAGAAACACAGGAAAGCTGGCTGAGTGGAAGTTCTAAAACTAGAGGGAAAGAGAAGGGCTCACAGACACCCAGCGGAGCTGCAAAAGGCTGAGGTACGGAGATGCTCGCGTTGAGAGAGCGGGTGCCAGAGTGCCTGGCTGGCTTTCTCTGGTGGGAGGGAAATGGAGACTCTCAAAGCCATTGAACCCCTTATCTTACGACACTAAACCCCAGATCCAGCCGAAACTCATAAGGTGGGAGTTTGGACTGTGAAAAGGGAGAAGTGCAGGGAAATTTAGGGGAGTCACAAAAGATCAAAGGCCTGGTGGCGCGCACGGCACTTCGATTGTGCCTCTGGCTTTCGTGAGTGAGCGGGAGACAACACTGTGGGTGTGCACACAAGGACCGCTCCAGCGATTACCCAGTCACGTGAGACTCAGGGGCCATGGAGGGCGGGGCCGACTGGAAGGCAAGACGGTCCCGTAAGCCCTGAGACTCCACCCATCCCAAGCTCAACAGAGGCTTCTTCGGTTTTGTAAGTCTGGTATCATAAGGATGAATTCAACACAGAAGTTCCCCAGCATAGTGAAAATGCTGAGACAAGGGAAAGGATCACAAACAAAAGAAATGGAGGGGAAAAAAAAGACTGGATATAGAGTTCAAAACCACAGTTATAAGGTTTTTCAAGAATATGCTAGAAAAGTTGGATAAAATTAGACCCAAGAGGAGATGAAAAAGGACATACTAGAGACAATGACTGAAATAAAAAATATTATACAGAGTCCTAACAGCAGACTAGAGTATGGCAAAAATCAAGTAAAAAATTTGAAATATAAAGAAGCAGAAAACATTCAACTGGAAAAGCAAGAAGAAAAAAGAATCCAAAAATGTGAAGATAATGTAAGGAGCCTCTGGGACAGCTTCAAGCGTACCAACATCAGAATTGCAGGGGTGCCAGAAGAAGAGAGAGAGCAAGATACTGAAAACCTATTTAAAAAAAATGACTGAAAACTTCCCACATCTGGTAAAAGAAATAGACTTACAAGTCCAGGAAGCACACAGAACCCCAAATAAAAGGAATCCAAAGAGGACCACACCAAAACACATCATAATTAAAATACCAAGAGCCAAAGACAGAGAGAGAATATTAAAAGCAGCAAGAGAAAAACAGTTTATTACCTACAAGGGAGCACCCATACTACTGTCAGCTGATTTCTCCACAGAAACGATGCAGGCCAGATGGGAGTGGCAAGAAATATTCAACGTGATGAATAGCAAGAACCTATAACCAAGAATAATCTATCCAGCAAAGCTATCATTCAGAATTGAAGGGCAGATAAAGAGCTTCACAGAGAAGAAAAAGCTAAAGGAGTTCATCAACTCCAAACCAGTATTATATGAAATGCTGAAAGGTACTCTTTTAGAAGAGGAAGAAG
>PVJN01018953.1:0-38044 GCA_004026805.1 Lasiurus borealis
ACAGGAAACTAATACACCATCTTACTTCATAGGGATCATTTTATTCCCTTGCTAGGGCTGCCATAACAAAGTAGCACGGACTAAGTGTCTTATACAGCAAAAATTTCTTTTCTCACAATTCTGGAGGCTGGAAGTCCAAGATCAAGGTTGGGTTGTGTTTTGTTTTTTTCTGAGGCCTCTCACCTTGGCTTGCCTTCTCACTATGTATGTTCTCACGTGGAGTTTTCACGCTGAACGCCCATCCCAGGTGTCTCCTATATATTCAAACTTCCTCTTTTTATAAGGGCAGAAGTCAGATTGAATAAAAGCCCACTCTGGTAGTTTTATTATACTTTATCCACCTCTTTAAAGACTCTCCAAATATATTCTGGAGTACTGGGAATTAAAACTTCAACATATGATTGGGGGCAGTGGGAGTGTACAAAATTCAGTCCATATGGTCATGTTACAACCTCTTGGCCTTTTTATCAATTCCTTGAATATACTATACTAGTGGCCTGGTGCATGAAATTCATGCACAGGGGTGCGGGGGTCGGGGGTTGGAGGAGAGTGTTCCTCAGCCTGCACTCTCTCTAATCTGGGACCCCTCAAAGGATGTCCTACTGCTGGTTTACAGGGATCAGGCCTAAACCAGCAGTTGGATATCCCTCTCACAATCCAGGAATGCTGGCTTCAGCTGCTCACCTGCCTACCTGCCTGCCTGATTGCCCCTAACCACTCTGCGTGGTGGCCTGCTTGTCCCCAAATGCCCCCTCCCCCACCAGCCTGATCACCTCCAACTGCCCCCTTGCTGACCTCCTCACTCCAAACTGCCCCCTATGCTGTCCTGATCACCTCCAACTAACCCCCACTGATAGTCTACTTACCCCCAACTGGACCCCTGCTGGTCTGCTTACCCCCAATGGCCCCAACCCCCATCAGCCTGATCACCCACAACTACTGTCCCATCCTGGCCTGATCACCCCCCAGTGGCCCAAGGACCCAGCCACTCCTTTTTTTTTTCAGTGCCTCCTTGAGCAGAGGCCAGGGCCAGCTGGAAGCAGTATCTGGGATTTATTTATCTTTTATGATTGAAACTTTGTAGCCTTGAGCAGATGCCAAGGCTGGCCAAGTCAGGCTGAAAGCGTGGCTTCCTCCATTGTCAGGGGCAACCCAAGCCTCCTGCTTGCTCCAGCTCAGTGGCCATCACAATTTTTGTTGGGATTTATTTATTTTCTATAATTGAAACTTTATAGTCTTGAGAGGAGGCCAGGGCTGCTGGGAGAAGGTATCTGGGATTTATTTATCTTCTATAATTAAAACTTTATAGCCTTGAGTGGAGGTCAAGGTGGGTGGGAAGTTTGATTTCCTTCATCACCCAGGCAACCCAAGCCTCCAGCTCCGTGGCCACCGCCATCTTGGTTGGGTTGATTTGCATGCCCACTCCTGATTGGCTGGTGGGCGTGGCTTGTTGGCATAGCAGATGTATGGTCAATTTGCATGTTTCTTTTTTATTAGCATAGACTAGAGGCCTGATGCATGACATTCGTGCACTGGGAGAGTGTCTCTCAGCCCGGCCTGTGCCCTCTTGCAGTCCAGGACCCCTCAGGGGGTGTCCAACTGTTGGCGTAGGCCCACTTTGTGGCCCAGCAGTCAGACATCCCCCAGGGGTCTTTAGCACTGCAGGCGAGGCTCCCGCCACTGCTACTGCACTTGCCAGGTGTGAGCCCAGCTTCTGGCTGAGTGGCACTCCCTCTGTGGGAGCATACTGACCACCAAGTGGCACCTCCTACATTGAGTGTCTGCCCCTTGGTGGTCAGTGCACATCATAGCATCGGGTCATTCTGCTGTTTGGTCAATTTGCATATTAGGATTTTATTATATAGCACTCTTGGCTGCTAAGTATTTTTCCCTCTGCTAGGAAATCTCTTTCCCTAGTCTTTATCTCCCTTCACATGGTAAATCTCAATTTATCCTTGAGATTATAGCTAAATGTTGCTCCTCAGGCTTCGCACTCTTTATGCTCTCAGCACACTTTGTAACTCCTATTGAATTATTATTTTATTTGGTTTGAATATATTTGTATGTGTTTAATGTCTGTATTCTTCAACAGACAGTCAGCTTCATGATGTGGAAGACAGGGATCTCATTGGCCTATGGTGCCTGACATATCACATACATAAAACAAATGTCTGAATGAAATTTAAATATATCATTGAAGATTGCCCCTGTTACTGTATTATTATTTACAATTCTAATCCTTTTTCTAGGCATATAATCTGTTGTTTATTATACTAAAATACATAATTGATTTAACTGAATGAATGAATGGATGAACTTGTGATAATGAGAAAATATTATGAAACATGATATATTGAGAAAGTATTTTATATAGTACCTTTTACGTGAATGATTTTCGGCTGCAAGAACCAAATTAATCTGTTATTTCTTTGCCAAATATAATGTCTTCTTTCAGACTATCTCAGAAAATTCTTCCTGTCCAAGTTGTGGTCATCCCTGTTACATGAATGGTAAACTTACAACAGTGCCAGCCTGTGCTGTAATCACCCCTGGAGAATCCGGAGCTGTGCTTCCTGCTGCATTACCAAAGCCAGCAGGCCATCTACCTCCTCCACCCCCACCTCCACCCCCTCCACCTCCACCTCTGCCTCCCCCTCCACCACCCACAACATCTTTGCTGCTCAGAAAATCCAATCTCACCAAAGCACTTCAGGTAAAAAACAATCTAGTAAAGGTGTGTTTTGGTCAGTATGTAATGGAGGGGTAAAGACAGGTGTCATTTTAAGGCTGGGCTAAGGACTTTGACAGAAAAGCTATATTCTAATTACATATCTTAATTATGTCAATGACCGTGTTTATAAAAAAATCAGTCCCCTGGGAACTCACAAAAGCTGGATATAGAAATAAAAGTTATTTTGTTTAAGGATAAATGGATATAATTTAGTAGAGTAGAAGATTTCTGTTGGCTTCTCAGCATATCTTTTATTTTGTTGTCCAACTAAACTAGTAAGTTTCCCTTGAAAAATGTCAGCATATCTTTTTATCAAGAGGAAAATTTGCCTGAGAAACCAAATTAAGAACAGAAGATAACTTAGTGAGTAAACTCTGAATAAAAAAAAGTTGATGGATCCATTAGGCTAGAGAACCAGTCTCTATTAGGTTTATTTTTCTGTCAAGGGGACTAGAAAATTTGTAAATCACTAAGATAGCCATGATCCTGTTTTAAAATCTGCTGAATTTTCACTGTGGATACATTTGATTTATAATGGTTAAGTTAAATCCAGAGCCTACCAGCTTCATTTGTCCTAATGTGTACCTCTCTGACTCTACATTTTTGCTGTATGGGAACTGGATCATCTTTTTACGAAGTTGAGGTAAATATCCTTTTGATTTGAGGAGCTACTTCAACTCGTGTCTTATTGTAATGAATATGAACAGCCTTAGTATCTTTGGGTACTGAAAAGGGGATCATTCTTTATTAAGTGACAAGAATTTGATAGGTTCCTAAGATAAATAAAAGATATCTTTTAATGCGAGGTTTTAAAAAACTGTATTATGATTTACACTTGACAAAATATCATGGTTCCAGATTAAATTCTAATTTTTCCATGTATTTTAAGGCTGGACCATTGAAAAAAGATGGACCCATGCAGATAACAGTTAAAGATCTAATGACTGTGAAATTAAAGAAAACCCAGAGTTTTGATGAAAAGAAAAAGGTAAGATATTATTGATCATACAATCTTTAAGTTATTAGTCTGATTGTCCCTTTATGGAAACAAAATATGTCTTGCGTATAGAAGCTATCCTGAGATAAGTATTTGATGTCTTATTTAAGTAGTTGTGGCTCTCTGCAACAAAATATGTAGATTCCAAAATTATTTAATTGGGCAGTTTTATGTGCCAACCGTTAGTCTGAAGAGGTAAAGACATACTTTGAAACTTTAGAGTAAAAATTGAGTGGAGTAGTGCTATATATCTTATGTATACCCAGCACTCAAATATTCGTTGTTTCAGCATGTTTACATTTTTAATATTTTTAATGTGTTTTTTAATAATGGTCTCATTTTACAATTAAAGCTTGTTCCATCACCAAAAATACGGAGTCCACTAGTTACTGTCTCTGACCTACAGCATATTACCCTGAAGCCCAACTCCAAAGTGTTATCAACTCGAGTTACAAATGTCTTAATGTAAGAAATTGCACTATGTTATCTTCTACCACTTCTTAAAAGAATTTTTTTTTGCTTTTTTCTAACTTTAAAAATTATACATGGCATTGTAGAAAAAATGGTATCTACAAAAAAATTTAAAGAAGAAAACAAAAATCATTCAACTAAATATATACTTAAAGATTCCAACTGTCAATTTGTATTATCCTTTTATTATATAGGATACCATTGATTTGATAACAGATTTTAGGGGAAAAAAATTACTATCAAGAATTTTAGTAATTTATATACCTCAATAAAATAAAGTTTAAAGCATTTCAATTTTAAAAATAATAAAGTATGAAAACTAGTGTGTCTTAGAATTAAGGAAACATAATATATATGTGTATATCTCTGTATAATCATATTGTATATATAGTTATCACTTTTCCAATTCAATGTGTCATAAACTTCCCCCATCTTATTAAAAATTTAAAGCATCATTTTGACTTCTTAAGTACATACTGTTTATTATATATAATTTTCATAGATAAAATCCTGTTTTGAGACATTCAGGTTGTTATGATTTATATTTCAATGAACATCCTTATCCATCATCTGGGTGCATAGCTGAGTTTTCCCTAAGATGGATTTGTACACATGTAATTACTAAGTCAAGAAATATTGCTCTGAAGAATTATTATATCATCTTATGCTGCTGTCAATGCCTACTGCTATTTTTACTATTTCTAGGATGTTATCTATAAAAATGACTGCTTTGCTTTAGGAAAAATGATAAAATCTAGCAATCTCTAATTTTGATGTCTTTATTTTATCAGTAATCCTGGTAAAAATCAGATAGACCTGCGGAAACTACTTAGAAAAGTCGATGTAGAGAGGTAATACACTCTCTTACTTTATGTTTTCCAAATCTTATGATAATTGGCATAAAATACAGTTTCTAATAGTTGTATTACCTTTGCAGGAGCCCAGGTGGAACCCCTCTTACCAATAAAGAAAATATGGAAACAGGAACTGGACTGACCCCAGTAATGACCCGGGCCTTAAAGAGAAAGTTTCAGGTAAGCCTTTAGTTTTTTGGTTCCTTTTCTTCAAAATCATTTATTTAGAATCTTAATCTAAAGCAGCTTTATTTGGTTTCAGAGAGGATGGGTGAGGGAGAAAGAGATAGAAACATCAATGATAAGAGAATCATTGATTGGCTGCCTCCTGCATACCCCATACTGGGGATTGCACCTGCAACCTAGGCATGTGCTCTTCACCAGACTCAAACTCAGGACCCATCAGTCTGCAGTCCAGTGCTCTATCCACTGAGCCAAACCAGCTAGAGCTAAAGAAGCTTTCTTAATAATAATAATCTTTAAATGATACTTTATGCTTTACAAAACACTCCCATATTTAGGCTTCATAAAATTCTATGAGATAGTGAAGGTTATTATCTTCACTTTACCAATGACTCTCTGGCTTTAAAAAATTTTTTATTTAGTATTTATTAAACACTTCTCATATGCCAGGCACTGTGCTGGAGTACCATGGATACAGTGATATGCAAAACAGACACAGATCTACTGTTTGGAACTTTCAGTCTAGTGGAGAAAATAGATGTTAATCAAATAATCACAAATAATGCACTAAAATAAGTGCTGTGAAGGAATAGGGTTCTGTAGAACCCATAATTTAGGAAGAATTCTCTTAGGAAGTGATGCGGTGAGACCGGAAGGATGAATAGGCATTCACTGAGAAGGGTACCTATGTAAGTATGGAGGCAGGCCTCCCACGGATGTCATGGAAGAAAAAGTTCCGAACATAAAGAATATCGTGTGAGAAGGTCTCACAGTGGGAGGAATCATGACCTATCAGAGGAAATGAAAAGTGGCCAGAACGGCTGCAGAGAGAGCAAGCTTGACAGTGGTGACAGACAGGGATGAAGATGTCGCTAGGAGTCAGATCATGCAGAATTGATAGGAAAAGGTCTTGGCATCTTTTTTCTTTGTCATCTATATGTATGCCCACTCACCAAAATCCAGTACATCAGTTCACTGTATGTGGTTTTTATCCAAATCTGTTAATGCACACCCGATCAAATCTGTATGGAGTAGCCATCCTTCTGCCACCCCTGCTAGCGTGCGGGGACACATGGCTGCTGGCCTTTTTGGCTATGAAGCTTACATAACTGTGTCCCTCTGGCAGCAAAGACATGCCATAGACTTCACTGCTGGTACTTCCACTCCAACCCTCTCCTCAGTAAGAAACTGCCTTCTGCAGGACAGCTTGGTTTCTCTCTTACCAATTCACCTTAGTCCTCCTGGGACTGTATGGTCCTCTTTGGATGTGTGGCCAGATTTCTCTTTCCTCCTTTTGGAGCATCCAATAGTGCTCTACCTCTGGATTACTTCCTTGGTGATAACACAGATTATGAAGGACAGGGGCAGAGGGGAAAGGCCTCACTGAAGGACTAAGCCTCTTCCTTTCCTTTCCTTCTTCAGTTCTAGGGTCCTTTTTGTCCCAGTGGGCTGCATTTGTTAGGTCTTGCATTTGGTTGCAGGTAACAGAAATCTGACTACAATGTCATAATCAACTAAGGGCTTTTTTTTTTTCTTACCTACATATCCCCTTGAGAAGCAGGCAGTCTATAATTAATACAGCAGCTTCACCATGTCATCATTGCTTTTCCATTCTTAATGTGTAGCTTTGATTAAGGTGCAGAATGACCGTACTTCCTGAAGACTCATGTCTACATTCTAAACAAGATAAGAAGTACAAAGGACAAGAGGGTGTGCTAGCTAAGATATTCCTAATCACTTTAAACAGTTGCTATCCAGGACCTTCTAATTATATCAGAGAAGCTGGGAACATTGGTTTTTAGAATCTGGATGCAGTCCTTCCTTGCACAAAATCTGGGTTCTGTTAGTAAGGAAGAAGGAGAATTGTGTTAGCTTCAGGAGCATAATTCACATTATAATTGAGACCTTACTTTTTTTTTTCTCATAGCTGGCTCACCCTAGAAGCCCAACTCAAACTCTGCCACATTCTACAAACAATTTTGATGAACAGAATTGATGCCAACTCTGCCTGACTCCATATGATCATCCATAAAATATCCATAAAATCATCCGATTCCTTTTTTAAAATGTAGTATGTATAAATAAGTATTATAATTTATAATTCCATTTAAAGAATTACAGTATTATGGAGCCCATATTTACTGTAGTATACTACTAAAGTGAGCATTTGGATATTTTCTAGTTTGCATGATCAATACGAGAACAGAATGGAAAATACAATCTCCAAAGTGATGTTTATCCTGGAATTACCCAATTTAGGTTGGAGAAGTTTTTCAAATTTAACTAGATAACTAATTTGTACTCTGTAGGTACACTTATGACCTTAAGACAATAACCTAGTTCCCATTCATCTTGGGTATTCTCAGGTAATTGAAAACTATTTCAGCTTTTAAAGCACATGCATTCACTAAGTGCTTCACACTTGATCAATAAGAAAAACCCTCTAGATTTTATTTATGTTCATTATAAACAGTTAGGAGGTAAGAGCATCTGACATCCAAACCCACCTGTTTTCCAAAAGGTTTGAAAGCAAAAGGTCCAATGTGATCTTAAAAATTAGAATGTATCATTTCTAGCATCTTAGGGAGTTATATCTGGCTCACTGAAGTCTGAGATATTCATTATTTTGATGTCTGCTGTCTACATTCATGTAGCTAAATATAAATTTTATGAAGACTTCAGGCTGAACCTTGTATTGTCCACAGTGTCCTAAGAAGGATTCTTTGAGGTCTGTAGCAGATTCACTATAAGACCTGATATCCTGTCCTCAATAGCCTGTTGATTCGGTATCAATAATAATGTATACTTAACTGGATTTTTGTTCTTTCCTGCCAATCCAGGGTTGCCAGATTTAATAAATATAAATATATGATACCAATTAAATTTGAATTTTAGATAAATAACAAATAACTTTTAAATATAAATATGTTCCATTAAACAATGAATACTTTGTTTAGTATAATTAAGTCCTAAATATTGCATGGGACATATATATACTAAAAAAAAAAAGTCAGCTCTGGCTGGTGAGATCAGTGGTTAGAGCATTGGCCTGAGCACAGAAGGATCAAGGATCAAGAGCACGTACCTGGGTTGCAGATTCAATCTCTGGCCCCAGTCAGGATGCATGCAGGAGGCAACCCATTGATGTGTCTCTCTTACATTGATGTTTCTCTCTCTCCCCACTTCTCTCCCTTCCACTTTCTCTAAAAATCAATGGGAAAAAAATTCTGGGGTGAGGATTAACAAAAAAATTTCGTTATTTACCTGAAATTCAAATTTAACTGGGCATCCTTTATTTTATTTGGTGACTCTACAATTCAGTCTCCTACAAATTTGCCAGGTATTTCTGTTAAGCCCCAGTTTGTCAGATACATCTATTTAACACTGGGCACTATTATAGATTTGTCAAGGATCCCCGTCACTAATGATCAAAGTATCATGGAGGAAGGGAAACTCATTAGTGTGAGTGTGAGTGAACATGCAGGATTATCTTTAATGTTGTAACCTCCCCTGCAGTTCCAGAAAGGAGGATAGTAATTCTTCATGGATAGGGACCCAAGGGTTTTAACTACATAGATGATATCCTTGAAATATCCCCTGGTTAGCATAGGCTTACAAGCATTTCTAGAAAGTGCTAAAATATCTTTTATTTCCACATATAAACATTGCTGTGAGGTGCCAAATAGTGTTATAAAAGTCACCATACTGGAAAGCAGACCTGGGGATACTGTTTTGTTTTTTATGACATCCACATTTATGTTTACAGCACATTTATAGATAAAAATCTAACAGATATTAGTTAAAAAACATAGGTGCTTCCAGTAAATTTTTTTTTAACCTGCTAGCTACATTTATATTATCTATACTAATAAAAGAGTAATATGCTAATTAGACCAGGTCAATTGTCCATTTCCAATCGTTCAACTTCCTTCCGGACAAAGCCCTGGTAGTGGGGGTCGAGGCAGAGGCAGTTAGGGGTGAGATCAGGCTGGCAGGAGTGAGCAGTTAGAAGAGAGATCAGGTTGGCAGGGGGTTAGGGGTGATCAGGCTGGCAGGGAGGGCTGTTTGGTGTACCCAGGGCATTAGGCAGGCAGGTAGGTGAGTGGTTAGGAGCCAGTGGTCCCAGATTGGAGAGGGTACAGACCGGGTTGAGGATTACCCTGCCCCCCCAATCCCCACCATGCATCAATTTCATGCACTTCTGTTGTGTAAATAAAGGGAATGATCACTGAGAATAAAGTAGTTGAGCACTTGTACAAAATATTTTATTAGGCACTCATAATGTTTCTAATATTAGTAGACTACTGTATACTATGTCAGTTTTAAATTATATAATCATTCTTGTGGTATAAAGGTTTATAAAAACGTGTTATAGAAATTTTATAGATAAATATTTGTAAAGCTGCTATTGCCATTGTACCAGTATTAAAATGTATTCTACCTTGCATCATTTATAATTTTTATGGCAGATTTTATAATGTATCCATTTGAGAATTCCGTAAATGTTATAGCTTCATTAAACTGTTGCTGATCATATGTTCCCAATGTTTATTTTGAGACTAAATGACAACCAGAGACTATAAACTACTACCATGGTGCATCTGGTTATGTTTTTAAATAAAGAGCAATAAAAGAGCCTTGAGTTTTTCTCTTCATTAATGTTTTCACCAGAACCATAGCACATAGAGAAAGATACATAAAACATAAGTAAGTATATTAACAATTCATAAAGCAAACACTCATCTAACCAAAAAGGAGACATTATAAATGTCTTTAGAAGCCCTGACTGTCCCCCTCCCATATTATAACCCCTTTCCTCTAAAACTAGTTACTGATATGCTTGTTACAATAAATATTTCTTGTTTAGTCCTTTTAAGTATGCCTCTCTATATGCTATGGTTTATTTTGTTTGCTTCTGAACTCTTATTAATAAAATCACACATTATATATTCTTCTGTCTTCTTTCATTAATCCTCAATCAGAGGATTTCCCCCAATTGATTTATTATTTATTTATTTAAGATATGGAATGTTTCACAAATTTGCATGTCATCCTTGCAGAGGGGCCATGCTAATCTGTATCATTCTAATTTTAATATATGCTGCCAAAGCGAGCACTCCCCATTGATTTTTTTAGAGAGCGGGAGGGAAAAAAAGAGAAAAACACTGATGTTAGAGAAACACATGGATTGGTTGCCTCCTACATGGCACTAGGGATTGAATCTGTAACCCAGGAACATGCCTTGGACTGGGAATCAAACCATGACCCTCCTCACTCTAACCACTGAGCACACCAGCCAAAGCTCTTCTGTCTTTTTTCAATCAACATTTATTTTTTTAGGATTCAACCAGTTTGCCCTAGCAGGTATGGCTCAGTGAGTAGAACATTGGTCTGCAGACTGAAGGGTCCCGGGTTTGATTCTGGTCCAGGACACGTACTTGGCCCAGTCCTTATTAGGTCTCCTCCAGGAGGCAACCAATGGATCACATCGATATTTCTCTCTCCCTCTCTCTTCCATTCCAGAAATCAATGAAAATATATCCTTGGGTGAGGATTAAAAGAAAAGGATTCAACCGTTTTTTATGTGTGAATATGGTTATCCATTCTATTGTTAATGAACATTAGTGTTGGCTAGTTTTTGGCTATTATGAAACTGCTAGGTTACAAAGTGCCTCTTTTCTAGATACTGTCAAACTGGCTTTCCAAGTGATATTATCAATCTGTGGTCCCTTCAGCAAAGTTTAAGTTGTTGTTTCTTCTTTTTCTTCAAGAGAGTCTTTTCTATTTGATTTTCAGCATTTTGCTTACTTGGGAAATCTATACAATGTGTAAGGTTAATATACACTATTTTTCCTGTATTTATAAGTCAAAGAATTGTTAAAATAATAAGTCAGGAAGGTCATTTACTAAACATAGCAAATAATCTCTATGTTGAGGACCACAATATAATTTATGTGGATGAACATGTAGATGTTTTCATTTTAGTTGGTTTTTCAAAGAAAAATAGGATCTGGACATGTAGAAGGGAGGGAACAAGTAGAAAAAGAATTTAAAATAAAATGAAAAAAACCACCGCTGCTCCTTTCTAAAATCTTATTAGTAAGAGTTGGTTGAGAAGAATTACTGGAAGCCAAATATAGCTTAATATATTAAAAACACCACAACTTAGGGTCCCACCCTTCCTTTGAGGATTAAATGAGGCAATTCTTCCCCACCATTTTATGGAGATACAACTAACATACAACATTATTAGTTTAAGGCATCCAACATAATTATTTTATATATATATACACACACACACATATATATATATATGCGCAAAATTATTTTCACAGTAAATCTAGTTAACATCTATAGTTACAATTTTTTTTTCTTGCAATGGGAATTTTTAAGATGCCCTCTCCTAGCAACTTACTTTTCTCCTTTTTTTCTTTTCTCCCTTAGCAACTTTCAAATATGTAGTACAATACTATAATCTATAGTCACTATGCTATAATTACATCCCCAGAACTTTTTATCTTATAATGCTTAAGTATATACTTTCTGATCACCCTCACTCACGTCCCGCCCTCCTGCCCGCCAATCTGTTCTGTTTCTACTGTCAGGTGTTTTGTTTTTTCTTTTTAAAATTGCATTTATAAGATTACATATAAATGAGATAATTCCTGTTAATCCTCACGTGAGGATATCCCCCCCCCCCCCCTGATTTTAGAGAAAATGGAAAGGAGAGGGAGAGACAGAGAGAAACATTGATGTTAGAGACACATTTATGGGTTGCCTCCCGCAGGCACCCGGATGGGAGCTGGGGATGGAGCCTGCAACCGAGGTTTGAGGTTCGTGAGGTTTGAGGTTCGCGCCCTTTGACCGGAATCGAACTGGGGACCGAAGTCTGAGGGCCGATGCTCTATCCACTGAGCAAAACTGGCTGGGGCCTTGGCACTCTTGTTTTGCAGTGTTTTTATATATCTTGAAATGCAAACTAATTGCTTTACCCATGGCCCGTAGTGCTTATCAGCCAAGTATCGGGTTGAGGAAAATTTTAAATCGCTGCTTCGCAGGAGTAGGGAAAACCTTGCAGAAAAACCAGGAGAGGAGATGCGGAACCTAAGGTGAGAGGACAACAGGAACTGAAGAAGCGGAGGAGGGATTTCAAAACAGGACGAAAGTCGGTTGAGTTTACTCGGCGGACCGGAAGGACTCGAAAGAGGTCTCAGCACCATGGCCGGTCCTGTCAGCTTGCGAGAGCTTCTAATGGGAGCTTCAGCATGGAACAGCCCCGAAACGACGGAAGGGTCCCCTCCAGAGGGCGGAGGGAGCGCGGCGAGCGGACCGGAGCCTCCTTGGCGAGAGGATGAGATCTGCGTGGTGGGAATCTTTGGCAAGACGGCTCTGCGGCTCCATTCCGAGAAGTTCTCACTTGTGAACACGGTGTGCGACCGACAGGTCTTTCCCCTTTTTCGCCACCAAGATCCTGGGGACCCAGGGCCTGGAACCAGGACCGAGACTGTCGCCGCCGGGGAGGCTGGTGGAGCGGGCGACCCTGGAGCTGGGGCCGCGGATCCCGTTCGGGGAGGTGTAGCTGCCGCGGAAGGTAGCCAGCCTGGGCTAGGCTCTCAGGACTACAGCCTCCTGCAGGCCTATTACAATCAGGAAAGCAAAGTTCTCTATCTTCTTCTCACCTCCATCTGTGACAATTCCCAGCTTCTGCGGGCCTGTCGGGCCCTTCAGAGTGGGGAAGCTGGAGGTGGCCTCTCTTTACCTCATGCAGAAGCACACGAGTTCTGGAAACATCAAGAGAAACTGCAGTGCCTCAGTCTCCTTTACCTTTTCTCCGTCTGTCATATCCTGCTTTTGGTTCATCCCACTTGTTCCTTTGACATCACTTATGATCGAGTATTCAGAGCCCTGGATGGACTAAGACAGAAAGTACTGCCCCTCCTCAAAACAGCCATTAAGGATTGTCCAATTGGCAAAGACTGGAAACTAAACTGCCGACCTTGTCCACCTAGACTGCTTTTCCTATTCCAACTCAATGGAGCCCTCAAAGTGGACCCCCCTCGGAACCAAGACCCAGCGCACCCAGACAAACCCAAGAAGCATTCTCCCAAAAGGAGACTGCAACATGCCCTGGAAGACCAGATCTATAGAATCTTTCGGAAGAGTCGTGTCTTGACTAATCAGAGTATCAACTGCCTCTTTACTGTGCCTGCCAACCAAGCGTTTGTGTACATAGTTCCAGGAAGCCAGGAGGAGGACCCAGTAGGCATGTTGCTGGACCAGCTTAGGGGTCATTGTACTGTGAAGGATCCTGAATCTTTGCTGGTGCCTGCACCCCTTTCTGGTCCCAGGCGATACCAGGTGATGAGGCAACACATCCGGCAACAACTTTCTTTCCACGTGGATAGCAGCAGTTCCAGTTCTTCAGGGCAACTAGTGGATTTCACTCTTCGGGAATTTCTGTGGCAGCATGTGGAGCTAGTCCTAAGCAAGAAAGGTTTTGACGACAGCGTGGGCAGGAACCCACAGCCTTCTCATTTTGAACTTCCCACTTACCAGAAGTGGATCTCAGCAGCTTCAAAACTGTATGAAGTAGCTATTGATGGAAAAGAGGAGGATCTGGGGTCTCCCACGGGGGAGCTAACATCTAAGATTTTCAGCAGTATTAAAATCTTGGAAGGGTTTTTAGATATTGACACCAAATTCTCAGAAAACCGGTGCCAAAAAGCTTTACCCATGGCCCATAGTGCTTATCAGTCAAATTTGCCTCATAATTACACAATGACTGTCCATAAGAATCAACTTGCCCAGGCTCTGCGAGTATACAGTCAACATGCTAGGGGCCCAGCCTTTCACAAATATGCCATGCAGTTACATGAGGACTGCTACAAGTTTTGGAGCAATGGCCATCAGCTCTGTGAAGAGAGGAGTTTAACTGATCAACATTGTGTACATAAATTTCACTCATTACCTAAATCAGGTAGGTAAAGTTTTCTCAGCATTTTGAAATCAAAACTTTGAGCTGTTTTTTTATTCTGGTTTTAAGAGTGTTTGTTCACTATGTATTGATATTTTTAAAAAGAACCCCACAAAAATGTAGGCACGTTGTATTTTTTCTTTTCTTTTGTATAAAGAAAATAATCAGCTATGACTGCTAATTATTTCTTGTATTTAGGAAATGAATTCTAGGGAATTAGTAAATGAGAACTGTTAAATAATACAAAATTTCATGTTAACATTACAAAATTTCTTATTAACATTTTTGGGGTTAGAAGGCAAAATAAATTTGATTTTGCTTTTTGTGTGTATCAAAATTAGTACTGACTCTTGTATTTTCCAGGAGAAAAACCAGAGGCTGATAGAAATCCTCCTGTGCTGTATCACAATAGCAGAGCTCGATCTACTGGGGCCTGTAACTGTGGAAGGAAACAAGCACCTCGAGATGATCCTTTTGATATCAAGGCAGCTAACTATGACTTTTATCAGGTAGACTGTGGATTTTTTTATTTCTTTTATTGCTTTCTTTTTATTCACTACCAACTGAATAAAAATACATGTTTCCAGAAGTAAAATAACCAGAAAAGTAAATGTGACTATAGTGAGATATGTAGACAAGGGAAAGTACTTACTCATTAATTATTGATCAAGCTTTTTAGAGTGAAGACTTATTTTAAACAAAAAATTCACAGGATTTTTTGTTTGTTTTTTCTTTCCTCTTTATAGCTTCTAGAAGAAAAATGTTGTGGAAAACTGGATCATATTAATTTTCCAATATTTGAACCAAGTACTCCAGATCCTGCTCCTGCCAAAAATGAATCTTCTCCTGCCCCTCCAGATACAGATGCTGATAAACTTAAAGAAAAAGAACCTCAGACCCAAGGAGAGAGCACAAGCCTGAGTTTAGCTTTGAGTTTAGGCCAATCCACAGATAGTTTAGGAACCTATCCAGCTGATCCACAAGCAGGAGGAGATAATCCAGAAGTCCATGGTCAAGGAGAAGCTAAAACTGAGAAGAGACCAAACTTGCTTGATCGACAGGCATCCACAGTTGAGTATCTCCCAGGCATGCTGCATTCAAATTGCCCTAAAGGTCTCCTTCCCAAATTCTCGAGCTGGTCTTTGGTTAAACTAGGCCCTGCTAAGTCTTACAACTTTCATACAGGGTTGGATCAACAGGGCTTCATTCCTGGAACAAACTATCTTATGCCTTGGGACATAGTCATTAGGACCAGAGCTGAAGATGAAGGAGACTTGGACACAAATTCTTGGCCTGCTCCAAATAAAGCTATTCCTGGAAAGAGGAGTGCGGTTGTAATGGGAAGAGGAAGACGGCGAGATGACATAGCTCGCGCATTTGTGGGCTTTGAATATGAAGATTCTCGAGGTCGGAGGTTTATGTGCTCAGGACCTGACAAAGTGATGAAAGTACTGGGAAGTGGACCAAAGGAATCAGCTTTAAAAGCCCTGAATAGTGATATGCCCTTGTATATTCTGTCATCATCTCAGGGTAGAGGACTAAAACCACATTATGCTCAACTTATGAGGCTTTTTGTTGTGGTTCCTGATGCTCCTTTGCAGATAATACTAATGCCTCAGGTAAGAAATACAACTTTGTCTTCAGAAACAAAAAATGCTAATGCTTATTTTTTTGGTTTTTAACTTTATTGAGCTCTAGCTGGGTGGCTCTGTTGGTTGGAGAATCATCCTTGGTACATCAAAAGGTTTGATTCCCACTCAAGACATACTGTATCAATGTTTCTCTCTTTTTTTCCTCTCTCTAAAATCCCTAAAAACATATCCTCAGCCCTAGCTGATTTGGTTCAGTAGATAGAGCATTGGCCTGCAGACTGAAGGGTTTTGGGTTCATTTGTATTCAAAGGTACATGCCCGGTTTGCAGGCTTGAACTCCAGTAGGGGGCAAGCAGGAGGCAGCTGATCAATGAGTCTCTCTTATAATTGATGTTTCTACCTCTCTCTTCCTTTCTTCTGAAATCAATAAAAATATATTTAAAAAAGAAAATATATCCTCAGGTGAAAATTAAAAATATATATATATTGATTTTAGAGAGGGATAAAGAAATGTTGATTTGTTTTTCCACTTATTTATGCATTCATTAGTTGTTTTTTGTATGTGTCCTGACTGAAGATTGAACCGCAAACTTTTGTATATTGGGATGATGCTCTAACCAGCTGAGCTACCAAGCCAAGGCCTGAGGCTTGCTTTGATTGTTTTTGAAGTATATATTTATTTCAGAGAGAAAGGGAGAAGGAGATAGAAACATCAGTGATGAGAGAGAATCATTTATTGGCTACCTCCTGCATGTCTCCTACTGAGGATGGAGCCCACAACCTGGGCATGTGCCCTTGACTGGAATTGAACCTGGGACCCTTCAATCTGCAGGCCAACAGTCTATCCACTATCCAAACAGCCAAGGCTGTTTTGATTGTTTTTAAAAAGTACAGGATAATGTCAAACTAATTATTTCATTAAACAGGACTTAATTTAGATACTTTTGCCCTGGCCAGCATGGCTCAGTTGGTTGAGCATTGTTCTGTGGACCAAAAGGTCACCTGATTGATTCCCAGTCAGGCACATGTCCAGGTTGGGGCTCGATCCCTAGTTAAGGTGCTGATCAATGTTTCTCTTATACCAATGATTCTATATCTTGCTCTCCCTTCCTCTCTCTCTGAAATCAATAAAAACATCCCTAGCCAGTTTTGCTCAGTGGCTAGAGCATCAGTCTACAGACTGAAGGGTCTCGGGTTCGATTCTGTCAAGGGCACATACCTGAGTTTCAGGCTCAATCCCCAGTGCCGGTCAAGATGTGGGCAGAAAGCAAACAATTGATATGTCTTTCACATCAATGCTTCTCTCTCCCTTCCACTCTCTCTAAAAATCAATGGGAAAAATATCTTCAGTGAGGATTAACAAAAACAAAACAAATTAAAAAAAAAAAGTTTAAATGTGTGTTCATCAGTTCATGCCATCAAGTCACATCGATTGGTTCAGAGGCAGAACTTGAAGTTAAAATCTGTAGAAAAGCAGGATAATATTTGAGCTTAAACAATGAAATATTGGAGTGTACTATTACCTACAAATCTATTGTTTACTTAGGCATTTATTTTCAGGTGTTTCTTATTGAAAGATGTAAAAATAATTATATTACCTGTGTTTTTTCAGGTTCAGCCAGGCCCACCACCATGTCCAGTATTCTACCCAGAAAAACAAGAAATCACTCTCCCACCAGATGGCCTCTGGGTTTTGAGATTTCCTTATGCATATGTGACAGAGAGAGGACCTTGTTTCCCTCCAAAAGAAAATGTGCAATTAATGAGTTACAAGGTACTCCGTGGGGTTCTTAAAGCAGTAACACAATAAGTGTATTCCAGCCAGTTCAGTACTATTCTTCAGCTAGTTTTTGTTTTGGGTGTATATGGAGTGTTGTTTTTTTTTTTTTTTTGTATGTGTATATTGTGTTTTCTTGAACCCAAAAATGTGTTTTGGTTACAGAAGATCAGTATTTGGAACAATAATTGTTCTATTTCCTGATATTGTTGATATTTATTGTCTGTGAGCCTATAACTTCCTAATAAACATTGTTTTTTCTAGAAACGGATTTTAAAAATATGGTTGATACTTCTGTTTTTTCTTGTTTCTGTTTCACTGGCCATAATTAAATATGTTTCTATTAAAACTGAATGTTGCATAATCACACCAAACTTTGTTTTGCTAAAATTGTGTTTTAACTGGGATTTTTCTTAAGATGCTGCTGCTGAAATTATCTTCAAAACAAGCTCTGTTGTTTGGTTCACAGTAATTTTACCTGAGTTAAATTTGCTTCATAATTACACAAACTGTGTAAATTACACAATTTTTTCTTGGACTGATGAAGTACCACATTATAAATGGATGCTATCTCAGTTACAGCTTTTTAATCCAAAATATTGACTCTCAGAGGGAAGGCAGGGGAGAGTGGATGAGAGGGAGGTGATCAACCAAAGAACTTGTGTGCATTATATGCATAACCCATGGACACAGACTACGTATAGTGAAGGCGGGGCAGGCTGGAGGAGGATAATGGGGGAACATACATAATACTTTCAACAATAAAGGTTTTTATAAAAACCACAAAATATTAACACACTGTATTCTTTTTATTTTTTAATCCTCACCCAATGATATGTCTTTATTGATTTTAGGGAGAGAGAGAAAGGGGGGAAGAGAGAGAGAAAAGTGATCAATTGCCTCCCCTATGCACCCTGACTCCAACCTTGGTATATCTGGATAATGCTCTAACCAGTGAAATATCCGGCCATAGCATGGAGTACTTACTATTTAAAGGACTAATATAAATCTTTTTGTAAAGTAAATTGCATTATTCTAACTTTTAAAAATGGCTTTTCCTGTTTATTTTTTTATGCAGTGTTTTTTTTTTTACTTAATTATTTTTAAAATATATTTTTATTGATTTCAGAGATGAAGGGAGAGGGAGAGAGATAGAAACATCAATGATGAAAAAGATTCATTGATCGGCTGCCTCCTGCACGCCTCCCACTGGCAATTGAGCCTGCAACCCGGGCATGTGCCCTTACCCGGAATCAAACCTAGGACCTTTCAGTGACACTCTATCCACTGAGCCAAAGCAATCACAACTCCTGTTGGTTTATTTAAAGTTCAGTTCCCTTTTTTACTTAAACAGTGAATCTGTATCTTTGGAAAGAAAGGAAGAAGGAAAAGAAAGAAAAAAAGATTTCCAAGGAACAGAAAACAAAAGTTGAAAAATTGGATTAGGGAAGCCTGATTTATAAAGATTATGGTAACTACTCTTTATTGAATGGCACACAATAACAATAACTACATACAAATCTTTACTAAGATTTTCTTTAGATGTGTTAAATACTTTACTAAGTATTTTGTATACATTGCCTCTAATTCTCAAAACAGAGCAAAATATTATCCTTATTTTATAGATCAGGAAATTAAACACTGAAATGGTAAATAATTTGTTCAAGATCACATAGCTAGAGAATAGCAAAGTTAGAATTTAAATTGAGGACTGATTTCAAAGCTATGTTCTGCCTTATTAGAAAATATAAGAATGAAACTGCATGTCAATTCCTTCAACTGAATATTTTAATTCTGGCCTTAAGATATGTGAATGGGTGAGTTTTGAATGTCAGAAAATATTAGGTGTGATACCCTCAAAACATCTTAGTTTCTCTTAAGACTGAATCTTTTTTTTTTTAATATATTTTATTAATTTTTTACAGAGAGGAAGGGAGAGGGATAGAAAGTTAGATACATCAGCGAGAGACATCAATCAGCTGCCTCCTGCATACCTCCTATTGGGGATGAGCCCGCAACCAAGGTACATGCCCTTGACTGGAATCGAACCCGGGACCAGTCCTCAGGCTGATGCTCTATCCACTGAGCCAAACCAGTCAGTACAAGACTGAATCTTTAAAACTATCTTTACAATCCTATATTCCTTCTTATATTTTCTCCTGTATAAAACTGTACTGTAATAAAGCAAAGCAAAAAACAAAACAAACTACCATTTAAAAAATTGGACAGTTAACTTAATTATTGAGTGTTAGTTTTTCTAAAATGTTAATAATTCCTGTGTATCACAGGGGTGATTGTGAGGATTAAAGAAGAATATGTAAAGCTCCTACTAGAGGAGCACATAAGTTCTTGATAATAATTATTTATTTTAAATTCATTTTAAAAAGAAACTCATATTCTAATAATTTGTGATATGGTGAATAAGCCTTGTTAGTTTTCATCTTAGTTTCTATCATCAGGTAAACAGTACCTAGTGCATGCCACTAGTGTGGCATAGCAGTTTTATAGACTTGGTTGGTACCTTTCCTCTTGTATCTTCCTGTGGTATTTTAAACTAGGTTTAGCTTTTGTTAGTTTGTTTATGCTTCAAATTAAGTAGCTTGTCAAATCCCTTGGCAATTTAATTACTCTTTTTTTGTTCTGTATCCCACAACTTTGAGCCTGTACTAAGATGTGGCAAGTAGAACTGCATTCAGTTTTTGTAACACAGCATACTTTTCACAAAGGCCAGCTAATACACAGTTTATGTTTATTTTTCATTACTCAATAATGTTTATTGGCCTTAGCACAGCGGCTCACTGGATTCATGTCTTGAGAAAATAGTTTATTGCATCTCCTAACATTAGGTCCCAGATAAAGCTTAGGTTTATTGATCAGTAAAATAGGGATATTAATGTCTTTAGCAACCTCAGAGGATATTGTGATTCAAATGCTTAAAGATCATGTTAATTGAAATCCTTTACAAGCTCTGAATTGTTTTATAAATATAAGGGACTAGAAGCCCGGTGCATGGGATTCACACACTGGTCGGGGGCATGGCTCGCTGTGGGAATGCTGCTCATCCAGGTCAGCCAAGTGGCTGCAGACCCACCCTCAGGGTAGCTGCTCCCTGGTCGGGCATCTTCTGTAGAGCCAGAGCACTCACCTCTCCAGGGGACCCACTTGGGGCTTGCCAAGGGACAATAGCTTTGAGAGGCAGTAGAGTAAGCCTCCTACTGCAGCAGCTTCCAGGTCTGCTGTACAGCCTGCAGGCATCTGGAGGAGGTGGCAGGGAGCGAGGAGGAGGAGCCTGAGGTAAGGAGGCTACATTCCTGTCCGGGTTCCTGTCCGATTATAGCCGGGTTCCTGTCCGTTGGCCCAGGGTTCACACCAGGATCAGCCACTCAACCCAGTTAGCCAAGCAGCGCTCCCACTGTGGTAGTGCACTGACCACCAGGGAGCAGCTCCTGCATTGAGCGTCTGCCCCTGGGGGTCAGTGCACATTTTAGCAACTGGTAGACCGGTCATTCTGATCAGTCTGGTTGTTCTGCCATTCGGTCACTGGGCATTTATTATATAGGACTATAGGCCTGGTGCACAAAATTCGTGCATGGGGAAGAGGTCCCTCAGCCCGGCCCACACCCTCTCTAATCCAGGCCCCCTAGGGGATGTCCAACTGCACTTCTTGCTGTCCAGGACCACTGGCTTCTAACCACTCGCCTGCCTTCGTGCCTAATTGTGTCTAATCCCTTTGCCTGCCGGACTATTCTCCCTTAGCCACCTCTCCCTGCCTTATCACCCCTAATCGCCTCTGCCTGCCTGCCTGATTGCCCCTAACTGCTCCCCTGCTGGCCTGATCGCTCCTAACCGCCTCTGACTTGGCCCTGCACCAAAGACCCATGATTCCCTCCTCTGGCTGGCCACAGACAACGGGACCTGGGTTGGCTTCACCTGGGCCAGCTACAGCCACAGGGGACCACAGGTGCTGGCACCCAGGACTGTGGGGCGGGCGGCTTTTCTCCCTCTCTTGTGCCATTGGCCCTCGCAGCCTCTGTGGCTTTGTCTGGATGTACTTCTGGAAGATGTCCAGTCTAATTAGCATATTACCCTTTTATTAGTATAAGTAGTTATTATTTCTTGTTTGTATCTGACATCTCAGGTCCCATTGTCTTCTAAATACAATTTAAATATTTTCCCAAAACCTATACTGAAAATTCTTCCCATAGATATAGTAATAAAATTATCTATTTGAATAGGTATCAATTTTCTAAAGTATAAATTAGTTCCCTGGTTCCTTTTTATTTCAAACACTGTTAGAGGATTCTATTACATTAGTTGATAATTATTTCACTTACCTTACTAAGTTATATGTAACTTGAGTCTTGAATGAATTTTATCCTACATTTTATCCTAGCTGTTTTCTCAAATGTAAATCCAAGACTGCCTGGTTTATAATCCCACTTAAAACATTGCTTTTACTTTTTAACATAACTTTGTTGTTTTTGTAAAACTAACACATAGTCATTATGTGTTATTACTTAAGAATTTTTTAAAAACAAAAAAGTTACCTGAAATTTCCCTGTTCTGCTAGTACTATGCTAAACATTTACAACATTTTAGAAATTTCTTTCTAGACATCTCTAGGTACATAAGTGTATTCAAATTTACATAATTGCAATATAGAATACATCCTGTTGTGTATCTATTTTTTTAATTTAATAATATGCAGTAGACATTTTTCCTGTCAATAAATTAGTCTGTTACTAATGGCTGCATCTTTTTCCATATCATGATTTATATCACCTCTCTTTTATTGTTTGATATCTAGGTTCTTTCCAATGAAAAGCTTCTTTGAACAATGGTAGGACACCATGGCACATACATCTTTTATTAGTACTTGTTAACTTTTCTTTACGGGATAAACTGGTATGCCTGGGACTGATGAGTCAAGAGATACACACATTTTACATTTTGATACATATTGTTAAATTGCCCTACAGAAAGTTGAACCATACTCTAACCTAGTGATTTTCAGCCCTTTTCATTTCATGGCACACATAAATTACTAAAATTCTGTGGTACATACAAAAATGTATTTTTTGTTGGCCTGACAAAAAAAATAGGTATAATTTGAATTCATTAACACCAGATGGCTATTGTTGTATTGGTGGCTGTCATTTTTAAATTTGACAATCTATGGGAAAAGAGGTCAGTACCCTTGACTAAATAGTCAGATATTGCATGCTTTAATAATTCTTGTGGTACACTGATTGAAAATTGCTGCCCTAAAGCATCAAAGAGTTTAAGATTTGCATTGAGAGTACATGACATAAAGAGAACTTTAAACACTCAATCTAATTAATGTAGAGTAGTTATAAATCCAAGTATATAATGGCTCACACTTTCTGTTTTATGTATTTACACTGTTAATTAGGGTAAAGGGAACTAAGATCATTTCATAATATATGAAATGTGATCTATTTAATGTTTATTACAAATAGGATTATATTACATAACTATAGGGATTTTTGAAAGCAAAAGTATATATAATTTAATATTAACATGCAATAAAATAATTTTAAAAACTAGGACTGCTCTACTTGGTTTGGCTCAATGGCTAGAGCATCAGACTGTGGGATTGAAGGGTCCCAGGTTCGATTTCGGTCAAGGGCACATACCTAGGTTGTGGGCTCGATACCCAATAGGGGGCATGCAGGAGACAGCCAATCAATAATTTTGTCTTATCATTAATGTTTCTATCTCTCCCTCTTCCTTTCTCTGAAATCAATCAAAATATATTTAAAAACTAGGACTAAACACTGTTCCTACTGAATTCATGACCTTTATAAAAACTGTATTTTTTCTACAACTTATGACATGTTTTTTTTAAAAATTACGTGAAAATTTATGTATAGTTCTTACCTGAATGTTACAGGATACCAGCAATCTTTCCCAGTGTATCTCCAATCACCTCTCCCAAGCTTACCTATAGTAAAAGGCTATCTTCAGTTCTTCAGTTTAAAGAAGAAAATTCATCTGCAATCACCACCATTCCCTGAATATTATGAGACAGTCGGGTTATATTGCCTTTACAAAGAATGGAATGATATACAAGTGAACTGCGTCCAGCACAGCCAGAGGTGAACCTAAGGAGAGGTGGTGAAGGATTAAAGAAGACAGATGAGAGAATACTATTGGAACCAGGTGGATCACTGTCTGGATAAGGAAACAGTGACCCAACCTGTAAGCTGAAGCTTTTTTTTTTCGTTTTGTTTTAATTTTAAAAACTATATTTCTTTATTGATTTCAGAGAGGAAGGAAGAAGGAGAGAGAAATATAAATGATGAGAGAGTCATTGATTGGCTGCCTCCTGCATGTCCCCTATTAGGTAGGAATCAAGCCCACAACCCAGGTAATGTGCTCTTGGCCAGAATCGAACCCGCGACCCTTCAGTCCCCAGGGGGATGCTCTACCTACCCATTGAGCCAAATGGGCTAGGGCTGAAGCTTTATTTTATAGTCAGATCACACAAAGCAAAGCAAGGGGAGTGGTCAACATGTTTACAATGTTCTTGCAAGTTTCAAATCTATTTCATTACTCAAGCCTTGTTTTGGCAACACTTGCTGCACCTCCCACAGCCCATTAGCTACCTAGGAACAAGGGAGAACTATAAGGTCAAACTTAATTGTGCTAGGAGGGCTCTGCCCTCCAAGCTGGGACTCTGCTACAGGTCATTCTGAAATTTGACCTTATAGCTGCTCCCTGGCCTGCAGACTGAAAGGTCCCCAGGTTAGATTCCAGTCAAGGGCACATGCTCGGGTTGCATGCTCACTCCCCAGTAGGCAGCCAATCAATGATTCTCTCTCATTGATGTTTCTCTTTCTTCCTCTCTCTTCTTTGAAATCTTTAATTAACTGACCTTATATGGGGCTCTTCAAATATATTTTTTAAAAAAGAAAGATCAGCAGAGGTTACAGTCACAAATACATTAGAGGTTGACACTTGGCTCTTTCAATATTTTACTTTCCTTTTGAAAAATTATTTTTTGATGGTATGTACCCTGTGTTTTCCATTAACACTAATATTATAATTCCACCTCACTTATGCTAGATTTGGCATGTAAAAGCATATTGGGTGTAAATCTATAGTATGCTGGGAAGGTGAGGGAGAATTGGAATACAATATTAACTAACAAAACACAATATTTAAGATAATATAGGACTATCGCTGGCTAGGTTGCTGAGGTAGTTAGAGTGTTGTCCCAATGTGCGAAGGTTGTAGATTCAATCCCTGGACAGGACATATATAAGAATTAACCAATGAATGCATAAATAACTGGAACAAAATGTTTCTCAATGTCTGTCTCTCTCTTCCTGTCTCTCAAGTCAATTTTTAAAGAAAGGTAAGGAAAAAGGTATTCAGAATTCAATATAATTCTTGTTGGTCCCTACTCTTTGTTTATTGTTGTTTTATTAGGGACAAAAAGAAGATATTCACTGAACTATTGAATTTTATTTTGGTCCATTTATGAAATATCATGTGGTTTTCACTTAATATGAAAGATTCCTTATAACATTCTCATAAAAATCATTAGGATAATACTGTAAATTTGGAATGAAATGGGAAAGATTGTTAAATGGTCAGTGTTGATTATTTTCATAAATCATGACTATTAATTAAATATTATTTTCCAAAGTACTAGAAATTTTAGACCTAAAATTATCTAAATGATTGACTCAGTGTTTCACTTTAGCCTGCCATTGTTCAATCTTTAACTTAAATACGAATATAAATTTTTGTACATATATATTTAAGCAGTACACATTTATTTTATCATAGTTTCTCACAGAAGTCTGGACATCCTGGACTGGGACTTTTGCAGGGCTGCCATCAAGGTGTTGGCTAGGGCTGAGGCCTCATCTGAGGCTTGACTAGGGAAAAATCTGCTTGCAAGCTCATGAGGTGGTTGGCAGAATTCAGTTTCTTGGGGGCATCAGGGAGAGGCCTCAATTTCTTGCTCCCTCTGTAGGCAGCCCCAAAGTCAAAGCTTGCTTCTCTGAGCCCACAGGATCCAGCTTGCCATTGTCACACAGTCCCCAATCCTGCCCTCACTTTCTGGAACATTCCAGTGCTCTTACATCTCTCCATCTTCCCTTTTCTGCCTGCCTACCTCCCTTTTCTTCTTGATGGCTGGGAAGGGGTTCTCGGTGCTCTGGGGTTTACTGCCCTCGAGCGTACCCATTTTCCTGTGGGGGCAGGGGTGGTTACACCAGGAGCGGCGAGTGCATGGTGGGGCAATTTTTATACATTTAGCTGACATTACTAAATTATTTTCTTAATTATTTTTATCTAAGTAGAGTCTTAATCTGAAATAACTTTGTTCCCTCAACCCCAGGCAGGTCATTGCTGGCTTTATGCTTAAAATTCCAAAAAAATACAGGAGAGGTCAATGAGATGTTGGCTGGCTTACCAAAACTCATTGGAAAATGCAACAAGACTTGGTCAAAAATAAAATAAGGTGGCAGAGAATCATGTGCTCTTTGAATAGATTGGAATTAAAGCAAATTTCAAGAGATTGTTTTCGATGGCATTTGTAGCTATAAGTTATTACTTTAACATCAGTGATTCTTTAATAAATAGCATAAGGTAAACAAATAACAAAAATTAAGTTTTCTTATTAATTTATTTCCCAGAAAAACAAGCCACTTGATCTTTGAATTTGTTCGAGGTTTTCACTTAATTTTTTACAGAGAGGAAGGAATAAGGATAGAGAGTCAGAAACATCGATGAGAAAGAAACACCGACCAGCTGCCTCCTGCACACTCCCTACTGGGTACATGCCCTTGACCGGAGTCGAACCTGGGACCCTTGAGTCTGCAGGCCAACGCTCTATCCACTGAGCCAAACCAGTTAGGGCTCAGTTGATTTTTTAAAGTGTCTGCCTTAAATGGTTTTGTTATACATATTCTAGTGCAAGTATGTCAAACTCACAGCCAGCGGGCCACAGTCTTCATTTCCTTCAGCCGTGAGTGTGACATGCTTGCTCTAGGGGAGTGTTCTTCCTTGCTTTTTTTATGGCTAGTGGGCATTCCTAGGGACAGAGACAGCATTAATTAGTCAGAACAAGAATACTTATACTATGATGTGGATTTTCCCAGACAACAAGAAAGGATTGGGAATTTTCACTTATCTGTAGCTTGAGCTTGAGTTTCTGATTTTTTCCTCTCATCAACTTTTCCCTTGTGGATAGAAACTAGAAAATAATTTCATTTTTTAATTAACTGACCTTATATGGGGCTCTTCAAGTTCTTTGTCTCTGGTGGTTTGTGGATCAACTACCTATAGCACAACTCCCTGGGATGGTTGAAAATATGGAGATTTTATCCTGACAGCCCCAAGCTGTGTCTTAATTGTGGTGTCTGGCTGAGAAATGTTCCTTTATACAGGTAATAAATAGCCTGGCTCCCATGGCTCAATGGTTGAGCATCAATCTATGAACAAGCAGATCATGATTTGACTCCCTATCAGGGCACATACCTGGGCTGTAAGCTTGATCCCCAGTGTGGGATGTGCAGAAGGCAGCCAGTCAATGATTCTCATCATTGATGTTTCTATCTCTCTCTCCCTCTCCCTATTGGAAATAAACAAAAAATATTTTTTTAAAAAAGGTAATAATTCTTTCATTTTCTAAAGATTAAGGTAAGTTATATATGTACTAGAGGCCTGTTGCAGGAAGATTCCTGAAATAGGGTTTCCTGTGGCCGTCTCCCCTGCCCTGCCTGCTTCCCTCCCTTCTCCGTTGCCAGGCTTGCTTCTCCGCATCTTCCATCCCTTCTTCAGTCTTTGCTATGAGCCTGGATATGCAAATTAACCACCATATTGATTGGGTTAATTTGCTCCTGATTGGCTGGTGAGGCTGGCTTGTGGGTATAGCGGAGGTATGGTCATTTCCATGTTTTTCTTTTATTAGATAGGATATGCCATTTTCAGTTAGTTTTTTTTTTAATAATATATATTGATTTTTTACAGAGAGGAAGGGAAAAGGATAGAAAGTTAGAAACATGGATGAGAGACATCGATCAGCTGCCTCCTGCACACCTCCTACTGGAGATGTGCCCGAAACCAAGATAAATGTCCTTGACTGGAATCGAACCCGGGAACATTTCAGTCCACAGGCTGAAGCTCTATCCACTGAGCCAAACCGATTTCGGCTATTTTCAGTTATGGTTTATATTAATCAAGAGACCTGAGAAGATCTCAATCCACTAATCACTGAAGTTCAAAACCATTCCTGAAGGGTAGTTGGAGTCTGTATTAGTTTCATAGGTCTATTGTAACAAAATACCACAAACTTAGTTTAAACAACATAAATTTATTCTTTTACAGTTGGGTGTATAGAAGTCCAAAATTGAAATGTTACATTCCAATATTTATGTGCCTCCCACCGAAATTCGTATCTTGAAACCCAACCACCAATGCAATAGTATTATTTCATTTGGCAAATAATTAGGGTTACATGAGATTATGAGGGCGCCCTCATGACTGGGAAGAGTGCCATTGTAAGGGTCATCATAAAGAGCTTGCTTCCTCTGTTTACTCTCCATGTGATATCAGCAGTGTACTGTAGGCAACTTATATATTTCTCATATTGATGTTTCTCACTTTCTATCCTGCTCCCTAACCTCTTGTCTCTCTTTAAAACCAATAAACATACTTTTGGATGAGAATTTAAAAAAAATAAATCAAACATGGATACTGAGAATTTCAAGGAAATGGCAACATTTTAAAAAATATATATTTTATTGATTTTTCACAGAAAGGAAGGGGAAGGGATAGAAAGTCGGAAACATCGATGAGAGACATCGATAAGCTGCCTCCTGCATGCCCCCTACTGGGGATGTGCCCGCAAGCAAGGTACATGCCCTTGACTGGAATCGAACCTGGGACCCCTCAGTCCCCAGCTCCATGCTCTATCCACTGAACCACACCGGTCTCAGCGGCAACATTTTTGAACTGTAAAGTGTGTCCCATTCCACAGCACTATAGCTGGTGTATTTTGTAGGTCAGTGACTCTTCCTGGAAGGTCTATGGCCTTGGGAGGAAGACTCTCAGATTTCAGCTTTGAAGAGGAGCTCAGATGGCCAGACTGGACTAGCTCATCTGAATTTCCTTAGATGCCAGGCCTGTGGCTTTCTTGGAAAGCTCTTCAATACTCCCCAACTCCCCACCTTCTTTTACACCCCCTCCCCACATCGCACCATTTCGGGGCTCTGGGGCCACCCAAGTTTGCATGCCACATCATTCCTCACTGTGAGTGGTGAGGGGAGAACCAGAGGGAGATAGTTATCTTTTGTGTAGGTGAAAGGAGCCACATGATCCCTAGTGATTCTGGGGAAAGGCTTACCCTTCTATAGTCACTCTGGCCCAAGAGTAATAAAGGTTAGAACCTGAGGTGGGGGAGGGGTGCTTAATGGCTAAGGGGCACATGCATGACAGGGCTGCCAATTGTGACATAGCTGCCAATTGTTGGGCTCCTGCTCAGCTCATGTACTTGCATCCCACTTGTCTGGGTTACTTGTATGTGCCCCAGTATTTTGGATCGCTCGTTGTGCTCCAGTGTCCTGGGTTGCTCTATGTGCCCCAGTATCTTGGGTCACTCTCCTTCCCCCATTTGCCTTGGTTACTCACTGTACCCCGGACCTCTGCCTGTCATGTCCGGGCTGCACATGTGGGGCCCACGGTTTCTGTTCCTGTGGCAGCTGTTGTGGCTGCAGGTCCAGGCAGCTCCTATTCCGGAGCTGGCTATGGACTCTATCCTGCTGACCTCCATCCCCCTGGGGCCTTCCAAGCCCTGGTCTTGGGATCAGCAAAATCCCAGAAATATTGAGCTCTCTTCACTCAGTTATGATGCCTCAGCTGTACTGGCAGAGGCCCCTGAAAAAACCGAACCATCTCTGAACACTCAGGAGGCTTTAGCTCAATTTCCACCCCAACAAGAACCCTCGTCTCAGTCTACAGTGTCCTTTGAGCCAGTGGAATTTTTTCTTTGACCACCACGAAGTTCAAGATAAGCATCATTCCTATCCTGAATATATCCAAGTCTTCGAAGAGCTCAGGTCTACTGCCTGAGCCTCATACCGATATATAAACTTCTCAAATCCATGGGAAGGGTCACCATCTAGCTCCAGAGTCTTCTATGAATGTTGAAGTTCAGCCTTCACATCACAAGGCTAGAGACTCACTTGCAGATTGAGGTGAAGTTCAACATCAACTCTTGCCTATCAGTCTTAAAGATGTGGACTGGGGGTTATGATACCTTCCGAGCCCCCTAATAAGCTTAGACCATCTGCTACAAAGTCTCTGCTTATCATGAAAAGTCTAGCAAAAGAGAACAACTTACATCCCAGCAGGAGTCCCCAGCTCTGTCTGCTTCGGAGACTGCGGCTACAGCCCTCCAAATCACCCTGAGGTGCCATTTTCACTTCAAGAGCCTGTGCAGCAGACTCAGTGGCCAACCCTCCCACCTGTGGACCTGGGACTCACCATCACTCCTGGACATACTTTGGGGGCTGCTGCTACAGCCCTGAAGCAGACTGCAGCTCCTTCACTGAACCCTGGGGTGACTTTTCCACTTCCAGAGCACGTTCAGACTCTGCACCCGATCTTCCCACCTTTGGAACTGGAAGTCCCATCATTCCAGACCAACTTCAGAGGCTGGTGCTACAGCCCTGCAGCCCCCAAAGAACCCTGAGGCAACATTGCGACTTTCAGAACCTGTTCAGCGGCCAACCTTTCCACCATTGGAACTGGAACTTCCCATCATTCCAGAGCCTACTTTGGAGGCTGGTTCTACAGTCCTGCAGCTAACTACAGCTCCTCCAAAAGCACCCTGCGGTGATACTTCCACATCCAGTGACAGTTCAGGCTAATCAGCTCCTTTCCACCTTTAACAAAAGGAAGACAAATGATCCAATCAAAAATGGACAAAGATTCTAAATAGACACTTTTCAAAAGAGGACATACAGAAGGGCTAGAGACATATGAAAACGTGCTCAAAGTCACTAATCATCTGATGCAGTGGTCGGCAAACTGCGGCTCACGAGCTACCTGGGGCTCTTTGGCCCCTTGAATGTGGCTCTTCCACAAAATATCATGTGTGGGCATGCATGCAGAAAGTCAGTTTTCGGCCTCCGCAAGTTTATTTTGAATACTGCCCGCATGTGGTATTTTGTGGAAGAGCCACACTCAAGGGGCCAAAGAGCTGCATGTGGCTCTCGAGCTGCAGTTTGCCGACCATTGATCTGAGAGATGCAAATCAAAATAATAATGAGATACCATCTCACACCTGTCAGAATGGCTATCATCATCAAATCAGCAAATGACAAGTGCCTGCAAGGATGTGGAGAAAAAGGAATTAGGGGGATTTTGTCCAGGTGACACTTCGCAATATCCAGTTTCAGTTGTCAGAACTGTAGATTTGCAACTGGCATCTAGTTGCAGAGGCCAGAATTATTGTTGAAGACAAAGGACAGTTCCCCAGAATAAAGAATTTTGTATCCCAAAATGACAACAGTGTTCAGGTTCTGTAACCTTATTTCAGAAAAATAGATCAGTTAATAAAGCATTTTTTGTATCTGCTGCACTACATGTATGAACATGAAAGCATAAACCATAAGTATCTCCCACAGTAAGAATTTTTAGTGTTTAGAGGGAGAATTGAGGTTGTTTTATCATATGTAAATTAGAATCTCTGTTAAAGGATAAATGATCTGAAAGAATTTATTTCCTCATTTGCTTGTACTCCCCCCCCCCTTTTTTTAAAAATAGAAATCTTGGTTGTAATTTAATCACAAAAGTGAACTTTGGAATATTTCAGACCTGGCATGGAATGCAAGTTGTACGTGGAATAGAAGATGAACACATGTAAAAAGCCATGTGTAAAAACATCATACTGTGGTTGGTTGGCTGGGTGTAAGCTGAGCTTGAACTCTGAAAAGTATGGCTTAAGAGCCATTCTTTTTTTTTAATGAGGAAACTAAGGTGCAAAGAGTCCAAGAGACTTGTCTGATATATGCCATGCTCTGCTTTCCCAGAACCTTTGGCATGGGCTTGTGTGTTTTAAAGAATTGAGGGGTGGAGGGGAAGAATTGAGAGGAAATTTTATTTCAACATTGGGAATAAAAATTTGTGTCAATTAACAAATTTATTTTATTGGTCTGCAATGAAATGTTATTTATTTTTAAACAAACATCTATTAAATGCCTAGTAAATCTCAGGCACTAACAGTCCAAGAAATTGACAAGTAAATAGGTGATTACATACGTTATAACAAAGCCTGTGATGCAAGAATACACACGGGAGTATGTGATAGAAGCATGGCTTTCACCAGTTCCTCTTACATCTATCCCATTTTGTGGCTCCAAGACCAAGAATTAGTTCTATTTTTGTCTTTATCTGGGTGGTTTAAACTGGATTTTCAAATATTTCTAGAGATGAAAGGAAAGCACCTTGAATTATGAGGACATTAGAAATGGTATTTCCTGTAGAGCAGGAGCTTCCTATCAGCATAGCCACTAATAAGGTTTTCATTCTGAAAAGTTCTTTTTATTTTCTCTTCTCCACTTTATCATTTAGAGACTTGGGTAGTTCCCCAAAAAAGTATCCTGTATTGCCCGGCCCGTGTTATACAGTGTTGTGGGTTCGACACCTGGTCAAGGTTCTGTCCCTGACCCGGGTTGGGTCATGTGGTGGAGGCAACCAATGGATGTATTTCACATCAATGTTTCTCTCTCTTTCTCTCTCTCTCTCAAAAAGGGAGTGGAAAAAATATCCTGAGGTGGGATTAACAACAAAAGAAAATGCTTTACCGATTCTAAGGGTGATTTCTGGGAATAGACAAAATGATTTTTTTTAACCTTCATATTTTGAATCAACAAAATGAATATAAACGTTCATGGTAGTTATTAAAAATGCAGACAATATTAATTCTATCGCATTTTTCAGAATTCTCCACTATAATCTACTCATATCTGTTCAATATCCATTATCTTTTTAATTTGCCAGCATTGAAATATTTGTAAGTATTACAACAATTTCATGGCTCATGAGATGATTTCTGTTCTTCTTTAACTTTTGCCAAAGATGAACTATTTAGCATTTTGACAAAAAACTCATAATTTAACTTTTAACTGGGTTATTGAAAACGATTTATTGGCACAGAAAAGTGATAAAGACAGACTGTACAAGGGCAAGGCAGCCAGCAGAGGAAGGGAGCAGTGTTGAAGAACACACTAAGACATGAAACGTGTGGATGCATGTAGAAGTACCAGGGATATCAGAAGGAAAAAAGGAATAAGTGGTACATGATGTGTTTTTTATAGAGTGATCAAATAATGGCTGCAACAGAGAAGTAGTAGGATGATGGTAACAAAAAATAAAAAAAATAGCAGATTGTACTGTTCACCAAAGTGATTCATTTGGTGATGTAAATACATTTAAATTCAAGAGGAGTTCTCTAAAATGATTATTGATGGAAAGGAAAGCCCCTTGAATTATGGAGCTAGCTTGACAGAGAAGCCAGAATTTAAGTAAACAGATGTTGTTAAACAGATGTCTTTTTAAGAATAGAATTTTTGTCTTTGGGTTCATATCATATATGTTTGGTCTTTCTCCTTCAGAGACATGGGAACAACACAAGTGTCATTTACAACACTTGATAACATTCTCACAACGACTCCTGGATTAGAAAAACTAAGTCGATTTTTCTTATGTTTATTTCCACTTAGTTCTTTAGGTTTGCTTTCTTATTTTCTTAAGTCAGGTTTATTGAGGTATAATTCTTATTTAATATAATTCAATCTTTTAATGTGTACAGTTAGTGAGTTTTGATAAATGTGTAGTTTGATAAATGTACCACCATCACATTAGAGATCCAGAACACTTTTTTCATCCCCCAAAGGCCCCTCACGTTTCTTTGCAGTCAGTTCCTCCTCCCACCTCCAGCCCCTGATAAGCACAAGTCTGATTTCTGTTGTTATAGTTGTGCCTTCTACAGTATCTTATAAATAAAATCATTAGAGCAAGTATGTGAAACTCAAAGGCTACGTGGGCAAATAAATGAGGCATGTGGCCATGGGCCATGAGTTTGACATGCTTGATGTAGAGTGTAGCTGTCTGTGTTTGGCTTCTTTCATGTGGCATAATCCTTTTGAGATCCATCTATGTTGTTGCATCTATCAGTTGTACATTTCTTTTTTATTGCTGCATAGTAGTCCAATTGTGTGTATATGCCAGTTTGTTTATACAGTAATCAGGTAATGGATATTTGAGTTGTTTCTAGTTTTTTGACTATTAAGAATAAATATGCTAAAAATACTCACATGTAGTTCTATGTGTGAACATATATTTTCATTGCTTTGGGGTAAAATACCTAAAGGTGGAGTTGCTGCATCATATGGAGAGTGCATATCTAACTAGTAAAGGATCTGCTAAACTGTGTTTAAAGTGATTACGCCATCTTGCCTTCCCATCAGCAGTAGATAAGAGTTTCAGTTGCTCCACATTTTCACCTGATCTTTATATTTGTTTGTTTTCTTAACTAGCCTTTTCAATAGCAATGCATTTGTATTACACTGTAGTTTTAACTTGCATTTCTCTAATAGCTGATGGTTTGGAATGTCTATGTGAAAATAACTTTTTCAATGGAGTGTCTGTTCAAATCCATTATAATTGGATATTTATTTTGTTGAGTTTTAAGTGTTTTATATAAAGTCCTTTCTGTAAGATATGTGTTTACTAAATATATTTTCTGAGGGCCAGAAATTTTTAAAGAATATATTTATTTATTTCAGAGTGGTTGAGGCAGAGGGAGAGAGAGAAACCTCAATGATAAGAGAATCATTGATCAGCTGCTTCCTGCACTGATCCTACTGGGGATTGAGCCTGCACCGGGGCCTGTGCTCTGACCAGGAATCCAACCATGACCTCTTGGTTCATAGTCGATTCTCAACTTCTAAGCTGCACCGGCATGGCGGGCTGTTTTTTAGTGTTGTTTTGTTTTGAATACACACCAGGAGATATTTTTTCCCCATTGATTTTTAGTGAGGTTGGAAGGGAGGAAGAGAGTAGAGGGAAGAAAGATAGAGATAGAGATAGAGATAGAGATAGAGATAGAGATAGAGATAGAGAGGTAGAGATAGAGATAGAGAAACATCAATGTGAGAGAGACACATCCATTGGTTGATGATTGGTTGCCTCCTGCACTATATAATCTTTAAAATCAAACTGTCTATAACTTCAAAGAGTTTCATCATGTCCCTTTTATAATTCTTTCTTCCCACTCCTACTTGCCTTTCCCAATTCTCCTACAACTATTGATCTGCTTTGTGTTGCTATAGGTTAGTTTGCATTTTCTAGAATTTTATATAAATGAAATTATATACTATCTCCTTTTATCTAACTGGATTCCTTTTACTCAGATGATTATTTTAAGACTAGAGGCCTGGTGCATGAAATTTACTGGGGGTAAGGGGGAGGATCTCTCAGCCCAACCCTCTGGTGATGCCCAACTCAGGGTTCAGGCCCCATCCCTGCAGTCAGAGCATCCTTAGTGCTGCCCTGAGGCAGGAGAGGCTGCCACCATGGTAGCGCACTGACCACCAGGGGGCAGCTCCCGTGTTGAGCATCTACCTCCTGGTGGTCAGTGTGCATCAAATTGATCAGTCATTCTGCTATTTGGTCGAATTACATATTAGCCTGTTATTATATAGGATTAGTCCATGTTGTTTTGCATATCAATAATTCATTTCTTTTTTTTGCTGAATAGTATTTCATTATATATGGGTATATCAGTATTTTTCAACATTGATGGCTATTTGAGTTCCCATTTTTGAGTATCAGAAATAAAGCTATTATGAATGTTTATGTCCATATCTGTATATGGAAATATATTTCCACTTCTCTTGATAAATACCTGAAGTAGAATGGCAGTCATCCAGTAGGTATATGTTTAAGTTTTTAAAAAACTATTTTCCAAGTAACTCCTTTGTGACTAATATAATTCTGTATGTTTCCATTTATAGTATCTTACCTAGCCATTTGGCCTGCTGCCTCTGCCAATTTAAAAATAATATTGAGGCTGTCGCCAAGACAGTCAAACTACATTGTGATACCAAATGTCAGGCCAACACACCTTGGGTGAGTCTGAATTGCCTGATGATAAACTTTTAAATTTTAATTTTATGTTTTCATTTTGTATTTATAATGCATGATGATACATTTTTAAGCAAATAAAGCAACTGTATTATTTTTATTCATTTACTCAGAGTCCAACTCTAACATTTTAAGCGCTACTCTTTGCTAAAAGGCAGATGAAGGGAAAGGCTGTTAACAGTAATGGCCACATAGTGTGTGTTGTGCTCTCTGCTGGGTGCTTTCCTTCCAAATGAGAACTAGTTCATTAGTGTGTCACAGTTTGTAAACTTTTTGTATGCATTAGATTTATTGCCCTTTGCAGTGTAGACACATATACATTTTTATTTTGTTTTTGCAAGTTTATGAAAAGGGTAGAAATGATGCTGTTTTATTTGGAAACAGAGTTTTTGATTCCATCACCAGAAGCTGCTACCCAGCCCTTCTAAGGAATGGGAAGGCTATTTGTTCTTAGACTGTCAACTCTGAACTTGCTCTGAAGCACAAAGTTTTCTATCCTCTGAACACTCATGTGCTTTTATTGGCAGCTACTTGATAACTTCCAAAATGTGCTTTCATGCCCAGACAGCTTAAATACAGGTTTCCATCAGTGATCTGTGCTACTTACATGAAGTCAGTGTTGCTTCCTTTTCCAAACAATGTTTGACTAATTATATTTCTCCCTTCTGCCCCAACAGTGGGCAGAACAGACATTTTAATCTCCTTTTACAGGTGAGTAAAACAAGATCAGAAAGAGCTGAGCACTGTCCCTAGTGCCCAGGTCTCCAGCTCCTAGTTTTGGGCTCTCTGCAAGTCCATGCACCTCCTTTCTCAGGAAACTTACCTGCTTCCCTGATCCTTATCACCACCAGTAATACTTTTAATTCTTCTGAAAATTCTTGTGTACCAGCTGACAATGGTACACTTGAGCATCACACAATCAGAAGCTTTGGAAGTTTCCCCAAGTAATGCTGAAAATATAAGAAATGACATGAAATGATAGCAAAGTAGGCAACTGACAAAAGTTATTTTTTCCCTTCTGTATTTTAGACCCCCAAGTATTACTCCATAGTTTATTGAACATTCCACAGTGATACACAACCTGGCAAGTCTCTTAACGTACATCCCAAATGCCTGCCTAAATCTTAAGCACAGAGTGAGGGTAGACATTTTTTTTTTCTATATAGAGCCTTCTGTTATGGGGCTGGCATATGTGGAAGCAGGGCCCAAGTAAGGAACCAGTGGGTTAGTGGAGAAGGGTGTGTCCCTATGAGGACCTGTTAGCAGTGGGTGTTAATCATGGTCATCTGTGATGGTAGCGAGAGCACAAGCACCCTGAAGAGTGGAGAGAGGAAGCCTCGGGCTCTCTCTGCATCTGAGGCAGGACAGCATGGGGTGCGTGAATGTGAGAAGTCACAGTAGATCTGCAGAGTCTAACTGCAGAGAGTGGGTCTTTGAGCCTTGGCTTTTCTCCAGTAACTGGTGTCGGAGACCAAATATTGTTCTCACTAGGTGGATGCAAACGGAAGGCCAGAAGGCTGGCAAACCTTAATTGCTCTGAAAGGTCAGAGCTGATTACTCATTGTTTAGTTGAAACTATCTGTTTGTATCATGTTAACTTCCGTTATTTCCTGTCTAAAGGCTAGGGGTGTGTCCCAAAGCCTTAATAAAAGGGAGAAAAAGGCCAGAGCAAATGGTAGTCCTTTCCACTAGAGGAAGGTTCCCGCCTGGCCCCCCAATATCGCCAAATTAATGTCTTCTGGTCTCTCATTTCGTTTGCGTGAGGCCTCCTTCAGAATCCGAACCCTGACCCGGGAACCCTGAACCACGCGTGACGTGGAAAGAGGTTCCCACAACTGGCAATTGGCCTTGGGGACCAATGGAACAATCCTAAATATAGTCACCATTTATCATTCTGTGGAATGTTCTAAGTAAATAACCACTTTTTAAAAAGATAAATTTTCTCCTTTTGTTGTATCAACAATCATAGATTTCAGTTGGGGTTTATTTTTCTCCTCTCTTAATGACACCCAAATATTTGCTGTGTTAAGCCCGGAACGCAAGCCGCACTAACAGAGCACCAAGAGACGATCTCATATAAAAACAAAGGGGTTTATTCAGACCAGCATGCTGGGGCTCACAACATACTCTGAAAGCAGAGCAGAGGCTGAGAGCCCCGGGCCTTTGTTACATGACCGTTTTATGGACTGGGGGTCAGGGGGTGGAGAGCTGTTTGAATTACTGAGTTGGCCTATCCTGATAGGCCAGGTAGGGGAGTTGGCCCATCCTGATAGGCC
>PVJN01018954.1:0-38154 GCA_004026805.1 Lasiurus borealis
GATATCTTAGAACATCTGTTAAACTAGCAACTATTCAACTATTTGAGATTCACTGGTGACTTAACTCCTAGATAAAGTTGGGAAACAAGAGGATAAGCTCAGGCTTAATATGCTCAACTGGGATCCTTAAATGAAATGGGGATAATTGGATTCGGGCGAGACAGGGGGCAAGTGGCAATATTTAATCACCAAATACAAGGTGGACATGATCACCATAACAGACAGCAGAGAGAAAAGAGTAATCAGAGCAGTCTGAGACACAGAGATTTATGGCATTTGCTACTTAATCAAGGTGCCCCTAGAAGAGAAACAGATGGGCTGTCTACTAAATTCTTATTTGATCTAGATAAGCAAGAGTTCTAGGTCAATAAAGAGAAGACTAACTTGAATCACTGAGACAGAGTCAAGTCCCCTCAATAAATTCCCAAATCTGAGCCAGTTTGCAAACAAACACATTGAATAGAGGGAACAATGGAGATTCCCTGAGTAAGGGCCCCTGCTATATAGCCAAAATTCACAATGCTATTCTGCAGGAATCCACCATTTGCCAATACTGTCAGTGCACTAAGGAATGCGGAAAGCTGATGGACATTGGGCATTAGCAGGGCTGAGGCTAAGCACCAATTGTAGAGATAATTGTGACTTGAGATAGTTGTGACTCAAGGCAATTCCCTAACCTGATAATCATTCTACTGTTTACCAAACTTTACCTTTGATATGCCTTTAGGCATTGCCAAAGGGGAAATGTATATTCAAGTACATAAAAAGAAAGAGGTCTCCACCTGGCCCACCCATGCTTTCAAAATTCTTATTTCTTGTATAGCATTTTCATTTGTGCTATGATCTCAAAAGTTCATTGAATTCTCCTTCAGATCCTGAACGTAGCCATGCAGATCACAGCACTATTTTTTCTCCTAGCCTCCCCAAATTGATCTACAGGCTTTTACCAGGATGACTATGCAATGGGAAAAGAAAATATAGTTGACACTTGAACAATACAGGGGTGACCAGGATCACAGGAGAGGGCAGTTAGGGGCAAACAGGCTGGCAGGGGAGCAGTTAGGCATCAATCAGGCTGGCAAGGAAGTGGTTAGGGGGTGATCAGGCTCCAGGCAGGATCAGGTAAGGGCAGTCAGGAAGGCAGGCAGGTGAGCAGTTGGGAGCCAATAGTGCTGGATTGTAAGAGGGATGTCCGAATGCCCGTTTAGGCCCGATCCCAGTCGGACATCCCTCGAGGGGTCTCCATTCCTGCTACATTGTGTTCTCTCTCACAATGACCTTGTGGAAAGTTCTCTACCACCTTTTCTTAGATAAAGAGAAAAAAAAAACTTGCCCGGCCAGTATGGCTCAATGGAAGCAGGAGGATACAGTTCGACTCCCAGTCAGGGCACATCGCCAGTAGAAGGTGTGCAGGAGGCAACTGGTTAATGACTCTCAACATCAGGTGTTTCTATCTCTCTCCCCCTCTCCCTTCCTCTCTGAAATCAATAAAAATATTTATCTGTAAAAAAGAAAAGAAAACTTGGGCCTCATTGACAGATAATTCTGCAAAATATGCACACATTACTCAAAAGTGAACAGCTACAGCATCACAGCTTCTTTCTGGGACATCTCTAAAGGACAGTGGTGGCGAAAGAAATTCTCCTAGACTTAGAGCGATGTGCCTGGCTGTTCATTTTACTTGGAAGAAATGGCCAAGGTACCACTACGTACCAATTCATAGGATGCAGCCAAAGGTTATCTTGATGGTCAGGAACTTGGAAAGATATTAGGAAACTGTTGACAAAGTGATCTGGAGAAGAGATATGGGAATAGACCTCTCTGACAGGGGAAAAAAACATAAAAAGATCTGTGGCCCAGGTGAATGTTCATCAAAGGGTCACCTCAGCACGATTTTAGTCATCAAGCTGATAGATATAGGCATATCTCGTTTTACTGTACTTCACTCTATGGTGCTTCAGAGATACTGCCCTTTCAACCCTGCATTACACATGTCATTAAGAACCATTTTACAGCATTTGCTCACTTAGTGTCTCTGTCACATTTTGGTCATTCTCACAGTAATTCCAATTTTTCATTATTGTAATATTTGTTACAGTGATCTGTGATCAGTGACCTTTGATGTTACTACTGTAATTGTTTGAGGGTGCCACGAACCGGCCCATATAATTCTGGGAAGTAAATGGATAAATCCTGTATGTGTTCTGACTGCTCCAACCGGCTGGTCCCCTCTCTCCCTCTCCTTAGGCCTCCTTATTCCCTGAAAAACAACGATGTTAAAATTTAGTTAAAAGGCCAATTAATAAACCTACAATGGCCCTAAGTTTTCAAGAGAAAGAGTTGTGCATCTCTCACTTTAAATCAAAATCTAGAAATGATTAAGTGTAAAGAGAAAGGCATGTGAAAATCAGAGATAAACGCTAGGCCTAGTTCACGGGTAGCCAAGCTTTGAATGCAAAGGAAAAGTTCCTGAAGGAAATGAAAATGCTATTCCCTCCCCCGCCCCACCCCCGTCCACTCCTTTCATTGCCCAATTGGTTCATGAACAAAGTGAATGTAGGAGGAAAAACCGGTACTGAGGGGAACTAAGAAGGTGGCAGACAGGCCAGCAGTGAGGGAGAGAATGTGAGGAAGGGAGCAAAAGCAGAGTATGTGGATGTGTGTGTGTGTGTGTGTGTGTGTGTGTGTGTGTGTGTGTGTAGGGAGGGAGGAAGGGAAGGAGGGAGAGAAAGAGAGAGAGAGAGAGAGAAAGAGAGAGAGAGAGGAGGAAGAGGGAGGAGAGAGGGGGGAGGGAGGGGGAAGGGAGAGTTAGATCCTGCAGGGCTTTCAGGGGCTGGCGGACCAGGCTCTTCTAGATGAGAGTCCCTGCTCCCTTGGCAATCACTCCCGGAGAGGCCAACTCTGACAGAAACCAGGCCACCTTAAGGGGGAGAGCTTCTGTGACTAGGAGCCTAGCCGCACCTCCACCCAGACTGGCCTCAGACGCCACCCCAAACCCTTCAGCCACTCTGGCCAAAGAACTGCTAGCGCAGCTGCTGATCCCTGGACACCACCTCCCAGGACGCGGGCTCCTGTGGGTCCGGAGTGCATCCCCCTCCCACCCGCCCACTGCGTTGTTCCTGGGCTCCGTGCATCTGGCTGGTGAGTCTTGAACTTGTCTTTCAGGCAAATGGAAATGAGAAAAAAGCTGGGATAGCAATACTTGTATCTGAAAAAACAGACCTCAAACTGAAGGCCATAATGAGAAGAGGAGGGCCACTTCATAATACTAAAGGGATCGATACAGTAAGAGAATATAACTCTGGTAAACATACATCTTCCCAATGTAGAAACACCCAAATACATAAAAAGAAACAAAAAACTGCTGGAGGATATCAAAGGAGAGATCAGCAGCAACCCAATTATAGTAGAAGACTTTAATAATCCACTGAAATCACTAGTTAATCCTCTAGACAAAAAATCAGCAAAGAAACAGCAATCCTAAATGACTCACTATATCAAATGGACTTAATTGACATCTTCAGAACATTTCGTCTCAAAGCTACAGAATACACATTCTTCTCAAGTGCATACGGGACATTTTCAAATATAGAGCACATATTGGGACACAGGCAAAGTCTCTACACATTCAAGAAGAATAACATCAGATCAAGCATCTTCTCAGATCACAATGACATACATAATATTAGAAATCAACTACAATAAAAACCATCAAAAAAATTACAACACTTGGAGGATAAATAGCATGTTATTAAACAATGATTGGGTTACCAAAGAGATCAAAGAAGAAATTAAAAACATCCTGGAAACGAGGAATAATGAAAACACAACAATCTAAAATCTATGGGACACAGGAAAAGCAGTCATAGCACTACAGGCATACCTCAAAAAGCAATAAAAACTTGTAATGAATTATCTAACTCTACAACTTAAAGAATTAGAATGAGAGCACCAAGAAAAGCCCAGGATGAGCATAAGGCAAAAATAAAGATCAGAGCAGAAATAAATGACATAGAGACCAAAAAAATAAACACACACACACACACACACACACACACACACACACACACGATAAAACCAAGATCTGGTTCTTTGAAAGGATAAATAAGATGGATGTGCCCTACCTGATTTGGCTCAGAGGATAGAGGATTGGTCCCAGGTTTGATTCTAGTCAAGGGAATGTGCTCAGGTTGAAGGCTTGATCCCCAGTAGGGGGCATGCAGGAGGCAGCCAACCAGTGATTCTCTCTCATCATTAATGTTTCTATCTATCTCTCTCGCTCTCCCTTCCTCTCTAAAAGCAATAAAAATGTTAAAAAAAAAAAAAGATTGATGAACTTTTTGCCAAGCTTACCAACAAGCAAATAGAGAGGACTCAGATAAACAAAATCAGAAATGAAAACAGCAAAATAACAATAGACCCCAGAGAAATGTAAAGGATTGTAAAAAAAAAAAAATACTATGAACAATTCTGTTCCAACAAACTGGTCAACCTAGAGGAAATGGATATATTCCTAGAATAATACGAAATTATTCAAAATTCAATCATTAAGAATTTAAAAATCTGAATAGGACGATAACTATGGAGGAAAACTTCCAGCAAACAAAAGCCCTGGACCAGACCGCTTCACAGAGGAGTTTTACCAAACATTCAAAGAACTAAAACCTATTCTCCTCAGACTATTCCAAAAAATTCAAGGAATACTTCCAAGAACTTTCTATGAAGCCAGCATCATCCTAATCCCCAAATCAGATAAAGATCTACAAAGAAAGAGAATTACAGGCCAATATCTCTGATGAAAACAGATGCTAATATCCTCAACAAAATCTTAGCAAATCAGATCCAGCATTACATTAGAAAGATCATACACCAAGACCAGGTGGGATTTATTCCAGGGACACAAGGATGATACAATATCTGCAAATCAATAAACATGATACATCACATAAACAAACTGTGAGATAAAAATCACATAGTCATATCAATTGATGCAGAAAAAACATTTGACAAAATCCAACACCCTTTCTTGATAAAACCTTCAGCAAAGTGGGAATACAAGGATTATAACTCAACATAATAAGAGTCTTATATGACAAACCTACAGCCAACATCATACTTAATGGGCAAAAACTAAAACCATTTCCCCTAAGTATAGGAACAGGAAAGGGATACCCACACTCACATATCTTGTTCAACATAGTACGGGAAGTGACAGCCATAGCAATTAGATAAGAAGAAGAAATAAAAGGCATCCAAAGTGGAAAAGAAGAAATAGAACTGTCATTTTTTGCAGATGACATGATATTGTACATAGGAAACCCTAAAGACTCCATCAAAAAAAATATTAAACTTAATAAATGAATTTGGTAATGTAGGAGGATATAAAATTAACATCCAGAAATCTACGGCTTTTTTATATATCAATAATGAACTTATAGGACGAGAAATTTAAAAAGCAATGCCATTTATCATTGCAAGAAAAAAAATTAAGATACTTAGGAATAAACTTAACTAAGGAGGTGAAAGACCTGTTTTGGAAAACTACAGGACATTGAAAAAAGACATAGAGGAAGACATAAACAAATGGAAGAATATACCATATTCATGGATTGGTAGAATCAACATCATTAAAATGTCCATACTACCCAAAGCAATCTATAGATTAAATGCAATCCTCATTAAAATATCAACAGCATATTGCACAGACCTAGAACAAATTCTCCAAAAATTCATATGGAATAAAAAAAGAGTGCAAATAGCCACAGCAATCCTAAGAAAGGAAAAGTAGGAGGGATCTCAATACCAGATATCAAGCTATCTTACAAAGCCACTGTCCTCAAAACTGCCTGATACTAGCACAGAACAGACATATAGACCAATGGAGCAGAACAGAGAACCCAGAAATTGATCCAAGCCAGTATGTTCAATTAACATTTGACAAAAGCATACAATAGAGTCAAGACAATAAATGGAGTTCAATTAATGGTGTTAGGAAAATTAGACAGATACATGCAAAAAAATTAAACTTGACCATAAACTTATACCATACACAAAAATAAAATCAAAATGGATAAAGGACTTAAATGTAAGTCAGGAAACCATAAAAATCTTAGCGGAAACCACAGGCAGCAAAATATTAGACATATGTCATAGCAATGTTTACCAATACAGCTCCTAAGGCAATGTAAATTAAGGAGAAAATAAACAAATGGGACTACATCAAAATAAAAAACTTCTGCACAGAAAAGGAAACCATCAACAAAACAAGAAGAAAACCCACTGTATAGGAGAACATATATGCCAATGTTATCTCCGATAAGGGTTTAATCTCCAAAATTTACAACTTAACAAAAGGAAGATAAACAATCCAATCAAAAAAATGGGCAAAGGACCTAAATAGACACTTTTCGAAAAAGGACATACAGAAGGCCAAGAAAGAGATAAAAACATGGTCAAATTCACTAATTATCAGAGAAATGCAAATCAAAATGACAATGAAGTTCCATCTCACACTTGTCAGAATGGCAATCATCAACAAATCAACAAAGGACGAATGCTGGTGAGGATGTGGAGAAAAAAGAACCCTCATGCACTGCTGGTGGGAATGCAGACTGGGTGCAGCCACTGTGGAGAACAGTATGGAATTTCCTAAAAATAAATAAATAAAAATGGAACTCCCATTTGATCTAGTAATCCCACTTCTAAGAATATATCCAAAGAAATCAGAAACACCAACCAGAAAGGATATATGCACTCCTATGTTCATAGCAACACAATTTACAATAGCTGAGACTTAGAAACAGCCTAAGTGCCTATCAGCAGACAAGTGGATTTAAAAACTGTGGTACAGCCAAGACAGGAGCATCGGCCTGCGGACTGAAAGGTCCCAGGTTCGATTCTGGTCGGGGGCATGTACCTTGCTTTCAGGCACATCTCCAGTGTGGGGTGTGCAGGAGGCGGCTGATCAATGTCTCTCTCTCATCAATGTTTCTGACTTTCTAACCCTCTCCCTTCCTCTCTGTAAAAAATCAATAAAATATTAAAAAATAAAATAAAATAAAATAAAATAAAATAAAATAAAATAAAATAAAATAAAATAAAAACTGTGGTACATCTACACAATGGGATACTACGCAGCTATAAAAAAAAAGAAGGAACTCTACCATTTGCAATAGCGAGGAAGGACTTAGAGAACATTATGCTAATCGAAGCCAGTTGAAGAAAGATAAATACCACATGATCTCACTCATTTGAGGAATATAGTGAACAACATAAACTAATGAACAAAAATAGATCCAGAGACAGAGAGGCACCGAACTGATTGTCAAACCTCAGAGGGAAGGCGGGGGTGTCAAGGGTAAGAGATCAACCAAAGGACTTGTATGCATGCATGGATATAAGCATGTGCTAGGGGATGAGAGTGGCCAGGGAGATGTCAGTTGGGGAAAAAATAATGTTGTAATAGCTATGTACAGGCCAAAGGGATACTGGAAATATCAGGGGGGACCATTCTGTAAAGTATATGATTGTCTAACCACTACGTTGTATACACGAAACTAATACAGAATAATACTGAATATGAACTATAACTGAAAAAAGACAGAAAATTGTATGTGATATGTTTTTCATCACAATAAAAAAATAAAAACCAATATTAGGAGACATTTTGAATAACCATGAAACAAAAATATACATGAACAAATATTATCAAGATTATATAATAACAATGACCATCATGTTGCCTTGCTTATTATCCTGCTGTATATCCTGTGTTAATAAAATTACACTTTTTTTTTTACCAGAAACTAACATATAGTTCTAATACTTGGCTTACCAGTTATTTTCAATTAGACAGAACATAATTTAGATTGATATTAGTATTAGCACATTAAAAACTTCCTCTCCCCCAACCTTGTTATGAAAGATTGTAAGACAACTAGAAAACAAAACCTAATAACCCAAGCCACTCTATCAGGCAGAAAAGCCACCCTCTCCCAATTTCAAAACCTTCAAAAGAAAAAAAAAAGTAGACATAGGAGGAAAGAAGGTCATATGTGGGCTCAGGAACATGGACTTTTACTTACAATGGCTGACGTGGATGCAGCCATGCTTTGAGCCCAATATGCCAGCAGCAGAGACCAGCACTGAGTCCTCAATATGGACATTCCCCAGGGTGATCACCAGCTACCTAGTGGTTGTGAAAGTATTTTGTAGACATAGTTAACATCTACAATCTGTTGACTTTAAGCAAAGATTATTCTCCATAATGTGGGTGGACCTGATCCAATCTGTGAAAGTCCTTAAAAGCAAAACGGAGATTTCCCTGAGAAAGAAAAGTTCTGCCTCAAGGCTAACACATTTACTCCTGCCCTGTAGATTTTGGACTTAGAAGTCCCTGCAACGTTCTGCATAATTTCCTTAAAATTAATCTCAATCATATAGGTACAAATTATTTTAATATTTAAATTTAAAATAATTAAGATATAATTAATTTACAAATATTTTCCTCTTCTGTTGTATTTCTCTGAAGAATTCTGACTTGATTCAAGGTCCTTCAAAACATTAAGACACAAGGCAGCCAGCCATTCTTTGCTTCTGAGAATAGATCTAGAACCCTTAGAACAGTAATGTAAATATCTGTGTTTTTCAATGGTCTTACTCGACCCTTCTAGCGGTCACTACCAACAGGTTGAGAACCGCTGCTTTAGAGCCTAAAATCATCAGAAAACATAAATATTTACATTATACTTCATTAACAGTAGCAAAATTACAGTTAAGAAGTAGCAACAAAAATAATTTTATGGTTCGGGATCACCACAACTTGAGGAACTGTATTAAAGGGTCGCACCATTAGAAAGGTTGAGAACCACTGCCTTAGAAGGTACTGAGCTATTTCAGCTCAATATAAAAAGCTTTCCTAATCCAGAGCTGTCTCCTAATAAAAAGACTTCTCGGGAACCAGTGAGCTCCCCGTCACTAAATGCATTTGAGGAGCTAAGGAATGGGAGAGGCACTTCAGGGGTTCCTATAATTAGTAGAAAATCTGAACACTTAGGTTTGTCCATCTCTTGTAATTCAAAGTCCCTAACTCTGTAACAGAAAACCTCAACCCAAACAGAAATGACTTTTACCATCTTTCCCAGTCTCTGCTAAATTCTAGTTATCTGCTTCTGCTCTTCTCACAAGTAGTTCCTAAAGGCTTCATTATTTGATGTTTATGCTTATCACAAGTCCAGATAAGCCTACATTTGTATCTCTGCAGTTCCTTCCAAAAAGACCAGAAGAAAGGAAAAGGAGAAAAAGCAAAGGAAGCAACTACAGGGAAATTCAATGAAATTAAATTGAAATACTACAGACTGATAATTGGGATATATATCTATGAATTTTTAAATGTGCATAATATAATGAATATAGTTTGCAACAAATAAGGAATAAACAAATTTACTAGTAAACAGAAAATGAATCCCAAGTGAATAAAGCAAAAGAAATCTAGCATTTATTAAGTACTAGTATATATTTATCTGTAAACATTCATAATAATTCATTCTTTCTACTGCCTTTCAAAATGAAGTAAGCTCTAGTTATATAATCAATCAAAATAACTTAAACGTAGGTAGCAGAGACAACAATATGTTTCAAAGAACTTAAGAGATTATACAAAATCAGGAAAGGAAGATCAAAAATCTAATAAATTTCAAGGGCAAAACAAACTAAAGTATGGACAAACAAAACAGATCAAGGATTTATTTGTAATTACATCAGCATAAGAGAAAGGCTAAAAATCAGAAACTAAAGAAAGTTATGAGAAATAAAAGCATTAACGACCAAGAGTAAGAAAATAAACCTTATGTTTTGTTTTTTTTAATATATTTTTACTGATTTCAGAAAGGAGAGGGAGAGAAAGACAGAACCATCAATGATGAGAAAGAATCACTGATCGGCTGCTTTCTGCAAGACTCCCACTGGGGATTGAGCCTGCAACCTGAGCATATGCCCTTGACTGGAACTGAACCCGGGACCTTTCAGTCCATAGGCCAATACTCTGTCCACTGAGCCAAAACAGCTAGGGCGAAACCCTGTTTCAAAGGGACTGGGGACACAGAGATAGGCAATGGTTTGGTGTTTATTCTACTTCATAATATCCAGCATTTGAAAACTGTAAGAAGTTTGTTCCAATGTCTTAACTCCTCCAATTATATAACATAGCATAAACTTTTACATTTTTACATCACAATGCTTATATTACAATGAACTTGATTTTCAGGACAACAGAACAGAAACACTTTCACTGTGTTTCGTAATCTGCATGCAGAACCATCCACAACACAGCTGGCCCTGGAGTGCCATCACCTTCTCCCACCAACAGAAGCCTCCTCAGCGGTCTCCCTGCTTCCTGAAACTGGCCTTTCTGTAGTCTAATCTCGAGGAAATAACTGAAGTGATTCTTTTAAAACACAAGTCAGATCACATCACAGCTTTTCTCAAAGCCTGACATTGGCTCCTCATCTCACTCAGAGAAATGTCCTCTGTAAATTTTGGCCTTGGCTACTTCTCTGACTTAATCTCTTACGCCTCCCTCCATTGCTTTGTGAAAAATAATCCATCACCAGCCCAGTGGAAATTTCTCCAAAATCCAAGCCTGTTCCACCGCAGGGCCCAGGATGCACTTGCTGTTCCTTCCACCTACGGGATATCCAAATCACTTGGTTCCTCCCCCTTCCTTCTTCTCACCTGTCACCTCTGCTTTCTCTGACCACTGTATACAAAACAGAAAATACACCGATATACTCTGCCTTTCTCTATTCCCTCTATTAAGTTTTCCTCCACAGCATATGGTATGTCCTAACATGTATTTACTTGTCTACTTGTTGACTATCAGATTTATCCACTTAAAGGTAAATTCATTGTTTGGTTTTGTTTTATCCATTGCTCCAGTGCCTAGAACATATCTATAAGTGCTCAATAAACATATTTTGAATTAATATATTAGTCTTAAATTAAAATTTCAAACAATCTTCTCAATTATGTGAATATGCTAGTAAACAGTAAAAGCTGTAAGTAAGAAAATCTGATATATTTCCCTACTTTTCCCTCCATTCTTCTCACTGTTTTGGCTTTACAATGAATATAAAAAGAAAAGTGAATGCTCCACCTATCATGTTTTTCTTTTTTTTTTTTTTCACTTAACCACAAATTATGAGCTTCCAGAGTCTACAACTTCCTTATTTGTCAAGTAAGAGGAACTGGCCTATGGTAATCAGCTTCCAAAGATCTAGTATTTAAAAGTCAGATTTGAAACAAAGTGTATATGAATTTTTCAATAAATCATCATAGGGTTTATCAATATTAGGGTAAATCAACATTGTATCCTATATAATAAAGAGCTAGTATGCTAATTAGACCAAACAGCAAAACAACCATCCAGATGACCTTCTGGACGAAGGCGGAGCCCTTGCATGAATTTCCTGCATCGGGCCTCTAGTATGTATATATAAATTACATATATGTATACCCTATCTATATCCTGAAGTGCTAAATTTAACTTATTTTTATAATGCAAATAACACTGGACCTTACATTGTAAGCTTCTCTGCTCTTAAACTCCTTAAAGTATGATAACCACAATGAATACTTAATTTATCTAAAAGCTCTTTCTGATTTCACCTAGGCAAAATGCAAATAAACCTAAAACTACAAATCTTCAGAAATGAAAACAATGTCCCAAATATCAAACACTAAAACTTTATATACTTTACTGAAAGGAGGATCTACCAAGAGTTATGACAATTCAGGCTTTGATACGAGTCTTCCAGCCTTAACAGATACCAAAAAAAAAAAAAATTTGAAATTGGATATAAACATGTTGATGATTCCACATTTATAATACTTCAAAAATAGGAAAGAAAGCTATTCTATGATACTGAAGTATGAGAACAGTGATTAACCGGACAGAGGACAACAGTGATTATAAGAGGGCATAAGGGACTCCAAGGAGGAGGGCAGAATTATGTTTCTTGATCTCGGTGCTGGTAATATGAAAACATTTACTTTGTGAAAAATAGGTGAGCTATAATACTGATTCTGTACCTTTTTCTACACACTGCTATACTTAAATAAAAAGCTTGTAAAAAGCCTTAGCTGGTTTGGCGGAGTGGATAGAGAGAGTGTCAGCCTGCAGACTAAAGGATCCGGGGTTAAAATCTGGTCAAGGGTGCATGCCTGGGGTGTGGACTTGATACTCAGCAGGGGCATGTGGGAGGCAGCTGATAGACGATTCTCTCTCATCTCTGATGTTTCTATCTCTTTTTCCCTCTCCCTTCCTCTCTGAAATAAATATATGTTTTTTTAAAAAGCCTGTAAAGAAATAAAGAGTACAGCAGTTCAAAGCTGTGAAAGATAAGGTTAAAAAAACCTACACAAATCAATAGTCTTGAAAAATTCCTGTGCTTTTGCATGTGCACTAACAGCAACATTGTGCCTGTTAAACCACACCAGTACAAGGCAAAGAAATAAATAACAAATTTTACAAATAATCTGCTTCCAAAATGTTTGCAATAAAACATTTACAATCCAAAGAAGTTGATCTGCAATTATTTAAGAATGAAAAGAATACTTAGTTAAGGTCCTGAGTGCTATTGGTAGAATCCCATCTCTACCACTTGCCAGCTGTGTGAACTTGTACTTAACCTCTCAAGGCCTCCATTACCTCGCCTACAAAACAGAGATCTACTCATAAGCATTGTTGTGAGGACTGAGTGAGTTATTCTGTGTGTGTGAAGCATTTAGAACAACATGACATGTAGTAAGTAATCAATAAATGGTTCTCTATTTGTGTGGGATATTTAATCTCCCCAAAATGCTAAGTAAACAAGGTGTTTCTACTATAGCCAACTGATAGATAGGTGGGCACTAAAAGCAACAAAGAGCTCCTTTTTTAAAAAAATTTATACAGTGCTCTTTATATAAAGCAGGATCATTAACTATTAGCTTTCTTTATATTTGCATTTCCCTAATAGTTGCTGTAGCAGCAATTAATCAGACTCCAGTTCCATTTTAATTCTTTTAAAATCACTTATTAGAATTATCTTTAAAAATTAAATGAAAAACCATTTACAGCACTGCATCATCACAGGAAGAAACAGTAGGAATTTAAAATACTAACCGCTAACCATCTATTAGAGTTACTATTGGCAAACACTGTGCAAAACATTTTTTCAACATTATTTACTATTGACAACAACCCTATTAAGTAGGCTCCTTCCGTGTTTTAGATATACCTATTAAGTAGGTATATTATTGTTCACCCTGACTAAAATGGCATACATTCAATTTACTTCACAGCCTATTTTATTTATCTCCTTCACCTTGTTATCTCACAACTCTTCATGTTTACCACAGATACATTCAATTAAAACACACACACACACACACACACAAAAACAAAACAAAAAAAAAAAACGACCTTTTAACTATAAGGAGAGACAAAGGAGGACAAGACATAGAAAGCCTCAGGTGCAAAGACTCTGAAACAGTTTTGCATACTCTTGCAGCAGAAAGGAAGTTGGGGTGGGGCTGTAAAAAAGAGATAAATCTGAAGAGGAAGACAGGGGTCTATTTTATTGTAATTACTAAGGGAAGTCCCTGAAAGAGGGAGGTAACGGTCATTTGCATTTTTACAAGCTTCTGAGAGATACACTATAGAAGATCAAGAGCAATAACAAGAAGTTAGGAAGCTACTGAAGGATCCCAGGGAGAGGTAAGGGCAGCCTGGACTAATGTGATGGCAATGGAGATAGAGAAAAGTAGAAAAACTCAAAATAACATGTGGTGGTTAGAGCCCATGGTATTTACTACCAGATGGTCAGGATGTGGGAGATGAGGACCCAGAATAATCAAGTACAGCTCCCAGGAATCTGGCTGCACCATTAATTACAAAACTAAGACTTGGTAAGTTTCCAATAATAAAAGAATAGTTAAGTATATTATGATGTATCCATTAGATGGAGCATTATTAGTGCTTGTGGAAGGTTTGCTTCTCTTGTTACCTATAACGTAATGAGCATGATGTCCTACTATGTAGGCCTTCAATTTTCCAAAATAATTACTTACTCCCTCAATTAATTACTACAATACCTACCACTTTCATAAGACTTTTGGGGAGGATCAAATGTGAACTTATGAAAACCAACAATAAAGTGACTGTGATCAATAACTTAAAGCTGCTAGAAGGTAGAGTAAAGAAGGTAGTCAATAAATGTTTTGTGGATAAATAGATGGGCAGATAAAAGAAATGGTGGAGTAGAAATTTAAACCCAGGTCATCTGACTCAATCTCTACAAAAACATGCACTCTTTACAAGAGGTGAGTAATAAAGATTAAAAACTGTAAGAACCATTAGATTGTGAAATCAACTAAGGAGAACTATGGAATCCTCATTAAAGACCTTTTTTTTTGGTACAAATTATACAACAATCCAAGATCTAGAGGGTTTTGTATTATACATAATCAAGTAGATTATCTAGAATTAGTAATTTCTGAATCCAAAAATAAATAAAAAGCTTACTAACTTTTCAGTAAGCACCTAACTTAAGTAAGGCTGATGAATCGGCCTGAACACACTGCAAAGGGAACACAACTAGGAATTTAGTTAAACCATGGGAGTCTAGGCAGCGAGGACTTATCTTTAGGAAGTCAAGAGCCACTACATAGGGAATACAAGTGAGCCAGGATAAAAGGAAACAATCTAAAACTTGGAAGGAGCCTAGTCAGTGTGGCTCAGTGGTTAAGCATCAACCTATGCACAAGGAGGTCACAGTCCAATTCCTGGTCAGGGCACATGTGCGGACTGGGGGCTCAGTCTCCAGTACGGGACATGCAGGAGGCAGCTGGTCGATGTATATTTCTCTCTTATTGATGTTTCTATCTCTTTCTCTCTTCTTCTCTTTAAAGTCAATAAAAACATATTTTTAAAAAATAAAACTTGGAAGGGAAGCAATGGCGAAAGAGACGTGCATACCAAAAATCGGGATTACTTCAAATTGACAAATATGCAAAGACCATGAGAAGCAGTTACCTGCCTCTGGGATAGGGTTAGGAAACCCTCCCGCCCCAGGGCCAGGTAAAGATCCACTGCTCCTAAAGGACAGGCAGAAGTAAAGCCCACCACTTCAGCAGAGGGACAGAGCAGTACACTACCACGGGCCTACGTCCTCCCTCAGCTACAAGGTAACATCTGACTGCCACTGGGGAAAGGGAAAAAAGACAGAAAATCGGACTTTGAAGGTCCAGGCTAAAAAACCCAACCTACGACTGAGGGTAGATCAGAAGAACCAAGAACTCCCCACTCCCACTACAAACGTAGCACACACAGAGCCCCTCAAAGGATAGACATGCTGCTGATCACTGACAATGGAGCCACACAAAGTGACAGCAATCCATCACTTACAAAGTTCAAGTCTGGGTACACTGGAAGTCACAATGATAAAACAGAGCCATACATAGCTCAGCTATAGACAAAACTAACTCAACCTACCATACAAATGGTCTGGCAGAAGAAGTGTACTAATTTCTAGGCATAGACAATATTTACTTCAGCTTTAATTATCCTATCATTCAATAAAAAAATTATGAGACATTAAAAAAGAAAAAAAAAAAACACCAAAATCTCAAAGTCAAGATATACAGCAAACAACAGAACCAAACACAGAGATGACCCAAATGTTGGCACTATCAAAGAAGATGCTAAAATAACTATGACTAATATGTTAACAGATCTAGAGGAAAAAAATTAGTATGTCAAAGGATCTGAACAATATGTATGGACAGATGGAGAATTTCAGCAGAGATATGTAAACTATAAAAGAGAAGTGAACTGCAATAATAAAATTTTTAAAAGATAATTTCAAATTTGAAGAAATTCTCTGAGAGGATTATCAGTGCACTTAAGATAGGTCAATAGGAATTATCAAAACTGAAACAAAAAAGAAGAAAAAGTTGTTTTGTTTTGTTTTTAAGAAACCAAAAGGGAGCACACAATGTGGAACAATGTCTAATGGCCTTAATTGGAGTCCCAAAGGGAGAATAAAGAAAAATAAAAGAATCATCTGAAAAGATAAAGGTTGAGATCTTCCAAAATTAATCTTTTAAATATATTTTTTATTGATTTTTTTTACAGAGAGGAAGGGAGAAGGATAGAGAGTCAGAAATATCGATGAGAGAGAAACATCGATCAGCTGCCTCCTGCACACTCCCCCACTGGGGATGTGCCTGCAACCAAGTTACATGCCTTTGACCAGAATTGAACGCAGGACCCTTCATTCCGCAGGCCAACGCTCTATCCATTGTGCCAAACCAGTTTCGGCAAGAGATTTTCCAAAATTAATTAGACAACAAACCAAAGAACCAAGGAGGTCAGAAAACTCTTAAAATTGTAAAAGTATCCTTACCTTAAATGAAGCAAGTTAAAGCAAAACATTTAGACAAAATATATAAATTTAAATAATTAACTACTAAAAAGAATGTGTTTAGCAGATACTGTAAAATATTTTCTATTATCTATATAAATACAATGACATACTATTTACCATCTCCACATAAAAATGAACTACAGGAAATGTGTAAAACTGAAGAAAAGATTAGATATTTTTTAAAGCCTGAACTGTAAAGTATAACCCAATAAACATACATTATAGTTTCCTTCCAATAGCTACCAAACAAATATAGACATCAGATTATATTACCTTGACAAAACAAATGTTAATTTTCAGCAAGTACATTAAGTAAAGTTGTGAATTGTAAAAACAAGTATTGTTTATGAATTAATAAGTAAATCCTCTAGGAAAATTCTACTTTCTGAAAATTGTATTACAAATGTATGGTTTATCATGTCTATTATGAAAATTTGTGTCAGGAATTACTGGGGGGGAAAAGAGGGATCTAGAAATTGACAAGAATAAAGCAAAGAAGAACCAGACTTGAGACTTTCAAAATGCAATCTTGAGTTAAAGGAAACCTAGGTAAAGTCTACTTAAGTATTCCCACGTGTCTGAAATCTAGAAAAGTGATAAGATCCAAAGATCCATCTAAGTGGTGGAAACAGAACCAAGTTATAATATTCAACATTCTCATGTATCCTGATACAAGGTCCCTACAAGAATTCAAATTTTACCAATACCCTGTGAATTGCAGAAAATGTCTGAGCCATAGTAATGGAGATAGACAAATACTTGTGAAATAAATTTACCCAAAGCTTTTGCCATTTTATTCATCCAAGTTAAACAACATGTCTGAAATCACTGTGGACCCTAAGAGGTATGATCCAACAATTCCAAGTAACAAAAAAAGGATATCTAAATTTTCGATGAACTAAATACTGAGTAGCATACTCATATGTTTATATACTATTTACTATCATCTAAAATGGTTTTTCAAGCATTTCATAAGCTACAGAAGAAAATTCTGGATACTTACTTATAATAAAAGAATATAAATGAGAATTTAAGTTTTCTGAATTCCTAATTCAAAACATGCAAATTATTTTTACTATGGTATTTTCTTTTAGTAAATATAAATATTAATAAAGACATTCATGGGCTTACTGGTCCTCACTTCACAGATTACTTTTTTCCCATGAGATCTTAGTCCTTCAACTTTGAATTCTGCTAGGGTAAGATTCCTCGGGAAAATCTTCACAATGATTAGAAAGAAATTATCTATAAATATACCAGGCTTTGCTCTGGAATTTGCAATTAATAAAAAGCAGCTGTTGTTTATCTAGAAATCATGATAAACCAAACACAAAAAAACACTTATCATCTTTAAATTCCTAAGCAGAGTCTATTCTCATGTTGTTTCATTTTAAGTTATAGGCCCTACAATATCATAACGATTTTTTATTCCTTTACTAACCTAGAATATGAAGGTAAAAAACAATCCTAACTATGTACAGTTCAATATTTTTTTTTAAATTTTTTTTAATCTTTAAAATGTAAATCTAAATTTACAGTATGCTATAAAACTAATTGATAACATTATAAACAAGTTTATACAATTTATCATATTCATATATATTTGATTAAATCAGAGGATCAAAATATATGCATGTTTCACCGAAACCGGTTTGGCTAAGTGGAAAGAGCATCGGCCTGCCGACTGAAAGTTCCCAGGTTCGATTCCGGTCAAGGGCATGTAACTTGGTTTCGGGCACATCACCAGTAGGGGGCATGCAGGAGGCAGCTAATGTCTCTCTCTCATTGATGTTTCTAATTCTCTATCCCTCTCCCTTCCTTTCTGTAAAACATCAATAAAATATATTTTATATTTATATATAATATATATGGCAAAAACAATAATTAAAAGTTAACAGATTTGAGTTCTAATTGTACGTCAATTATATTACATAAAAGTTGATCTAATACATGTACCTATTTATATATACTTTGTAAATGACAGAAATTTATCATGACTTCTGTAACTGACGTTATAAATGAGCAAAAGGATTAATAAATCCTCTTTAATTATAAAGAAGTCTGGGAACTAGTGAATACTGGGATCACTGGCATTCATAAAATGATAAAGTTGCCAATTAATTCAAAGATCACAGACTGCATATAGTAAAACTATTGTTGCACAACAAATGACCAGAACAATAAAAGTAAAAGTATGACATTAGAGGCTTCATTTGTTTGTTTCTAATATTTCTTTAGCATCTAAAAAGTGTTAAGCAGCAGAAGGCATTCAAACATTTGTTGAGTAAAAATATTCTAAAACTAAGTAGTACAATGTAATATACCAGACAGTGCCTAATACATACTGACTTTACTACTCTTTAATTTTACTTTAACCAGCACTTTTTAAATGTTTACAAAGTCTGGGAGATTATAAATTGAATAAATTTCAGTCTTTTAAATAATCGTACTCTTTAAAAACATGCGAATTTATCAATTAAAGAAGAGTTCCATTTGAGATCTTGCTCCAGCGTATGTCAGCAGTTTGGCTCAAACGAACTGATAAAATTCTCTACAAGTTTGGGCATTTCTTACATTGACATTTACTTGGAATAGCTGGCAGGATTATGAGGCAGTCCACCAGCACCACCCTGTACACCAGAACCCGGTCCTAGTTACAAGCAGCAAGGTCCATTGTGCCCACGGGCCCCCCACTTCACACTGGGTAAACTCGGGTGCATTTCTCTCAGAAGCCCAGGCCTCCTCGCTTTAAGTAGCAGGCCGTGACTTGAATTAAGCTGTTCTTACAAAATCCTCGACGTGGATAAAGGTTAAGAAAATCCAGGGAAAGGGTGGGAGGGAACGGGGGCCGCTTTAATGTCAGCTTTTTAACTGGGATTGCTTAGAGAGCAAATCTGTGCTGGTTCAATACGTCTCTTTAGCTCTAAAGGAGAAAGAACACTTGCTTTCCCAACCCAAATACCCAAGGGGGTGATGACAGTTGTCCAGATCCCCAAATCCAGGGTGGAAGAGATGGGTGCTAGGAATCACCCTGGTGCAGTACTGCAGCCAATGCCTGAGAAGCTGTTGGAGTGGAGCCTTGGGGAGAAGGGCAAGAGCACCCCGGAATATGTTTATCCCGAGAGAGGGGCCTGGGCCTTGGAAAGCCACTAGGTCCCAGCAGCCTTAGGTAAGCGCTCCCTGGCTCTCGCTCCAGTGTTCTTAGGTGACTAAGAATCGGTGTGGGGTTGCCTGAGGAAAAATGTTCTCTAGGGCGTAAAGCAGTCTTACAGAGACATCCATGGCATTCGGTGAATCTGGAGACATGCGTGTAAGGACTGGTTTTCCCTAGAAGTTTCTTCAGACTCTACAGTTTTATAAACTAGTGAATTTTTCTCATCTCATTCTATATACACGTAGATGTGTACATACAGTGAGATAATTTTTTATCTCCAGATGGTATGGTTAAAATTAATTTAAAAGTAAGCACTTGTAGGAAATGGGTTTTCTAAAATTCTCAAAAAAATAGAAACTATCTCAATGCTTTTCTATTTTACGTGATTTAAGATTAATCCTTAGTAAATAAAAACTAGTTTCAATTTGTTGGTTTAAGTCAGTGGTCAGCAAACTGCAGCTCGAGAGCCGAGATTTGCCACTCTGTTGACTGAGTGTGCCGACCGCTGGTTTAAGTGAAGCAGACATGTCTTCATTTTGCCTAGGTTTTACAAATCTGAATCCATGTTAATAGTTGACTTTTATGTCTATAAAAAATGTTTCTATAAGTTATATATGTTCAAGCTAAAGAATGATAATTGACTTCTTCTTAGTTTTAATTGAGGTCTTTTGTGTGTGTGTGTTTTTTCCCCCTACTGATAGAGAGTGGAAGAGAGAGGGAAAGACAGAGAAATATCGATGTGAGAGAAACACATCAATTGGTTGCCTCCTGCACAAGCCCTGATCAGGGAGAAACCTGCAACCAAAATACATGCCTTTGACCAGAATCAAACCCAGGACCCTTCAGTCCGCAGTCAAACCTGTTAGGGCAGATATTGAGGTTTTAAAGGTTAATATATATAGCACAACTTCTAGATTATATCATACTAGAGGCCCGGTGCATGAAATTCATGCATGGAGGATGAGGGGATCCCGCCTGAACCCTCTCCAATCAGGAACTTCTCAAGGGATGTTCAACTGCCCGTTTAGGCCTGATCCTGGTGAGATCAGACCTAAACGGGCAGTCAGACATCCCTCTCAAAATCCAGAACTGCTGGCCCAACTGCTCACCTGCCTGCCTGCCTGCCTGATTGCCCCTAACCACTTCTGCCTGCCAGCCTGATCACCTCCTAACCACTCCCCTGCCAGCCTGGTGTCCCTCCCAGCTGACCTCCCCTGCTGGCCTGATCACCCACAACTGCCCTCCTCTGCCAGCCATCTTGTGGAGGCCATCTTGTGTCCACATGGGAGTGGCCATCCTGAGTGTTGGAGTAATGGTCAATTTACATATTACTCTTTTATTAGATGGGATGAGTAAAATATGGTTGAAAATTAAGTAGATAGTCGATGCTATGAAAAACCCAAGATGGAGGTCTAATTCTTCCTGGCTCCCTAACACCTCATTTTTTGGATTTTTACCTCCCTTCATCCGGCATTTAAGCTGGACCTAAATTAGATGAAGGAATTTATGAGTGACTTTACTGAAAGTAGACATTTTACACTATTGCAAAGCTAACAAAAAAGGATAAGACAACTTTTAATGCCCTTTTTATGGCTTACGTAAATGTTATACTAGATGCTAAATATAAAAAAAAAATTAGATAGAAGGCAAACCTCAGATCATGATAGTTGGCAGAATAGAAATAATCCAGTGTTTTATTTTCACAGTGAAGGCCCTAAGACCCGATGCTTTCCATTTGTATTTGCCTTTGCAGTTTGGGGGAAATTCAGCCTCAACTCAGATCCAATGGTTACAATACTGCCCCATCCACAAGAGTCAACAAGATGATGTCCATACCTAGACTTCCTAAGGAATGAAACTTTCTAGTTCTGTGAGACCAAACTACCCAACCAAAAGATTGGTCATCAATGCATCCTTCAGATTGATTTATGACCAATAAATCTGTGGACAAACAAGGAAAGGCGAGGTTCTATAAAAGTAACCTCATAGGATGATCTGATCATAAATTCCTAACTGGGCAGAAATCGGGCTGGCATGGGGAGCAGTCATACCTGAGGCACCTAACTTTTTGGCAAAAGATTTATCTTCGCCTTAAGCAGGCCCTGTCCATAATTCTTGTCCATCAAGGTTAACACACCTTTGAAATAAATGTCTGTCTCCAAGAGAGCACATAATCTTAACTACAATAATTTTCTGTGTATGATGCCCCATATATAAGGCAACCCCACTTTTCCAACCCAAAATTAAGAAATCAATATTTTAAACATAAAACACATTTTTATTTAGTAATTACCACAGGTCATGTTTACATACCAGTACCATGGTATCATGCAGTATATCACTTTGTTCAGCCTCTGTTGCATCACTGCTCTCTTCATCACTTTAGTTCCAGACATATCAATTTCTTTAACTTCTATTGTATCATTGCTGTCTTCTGAGTTGTCTATATATGTGAGATTATCCTCATAAACTGGTGGCATTTTCTGAACTTTGTTCATGTTCTCATGGCCAACCCTTCTCTCCTCATGAAATTGAAGCACCATTTGCCTTTCCTATAAAATCAATCATGTTCATTTCACTTGCAAACATTCTTGCCTGACACTGAATAAGCTTGGTTGACACACATAAACCACTCTGACACTGCTCCAAAATCCAAGTCTTAAGCCTCTGCTACAAATTTGCCCATTTTGCTGGTTTTCCTCTTACGGCCTTCTTCTTTTTTGGCATCTTAAGTAGTTGTTCTTCCTGTTTTCTCCACTATCTGATCATACACTGAGTGGGAGGAGGTCCAAACTGTCTCTCTGCAGCTCTATTTCCATGCTCTCTTGCATAGCTGATCACATTCAGTTTGAATTTTGCAGAGTAAGACGATCGCTTACAGGTATTTATCTTTTTATCTGTTGACATCTTTATGGACTCAGGATGCTCAGGTGACTATTGCATCTGCGCACTCTCCACCTCCACCTCCAATTAAGGCATCAGTGACGTCAGTAACAACAAGGCTCATGATTGGAGGAAGCCTGTTTGACAGGGTATGGGCAGCTACACACCCGTGTGGCTTCCTCCTCCCTCCTCAGCTGACTTCCATGTATAAGACGCCTTCCATTTTCAGTCTAACAATGTTAGGAAAAAAATAGCATCTTATAAACAGAAAAATACGGTGTATGAGTTGCTTCCTACCACCTTCATGTACTCTTTTTTACATTCTCTCCTTAACTTAAAATCATAAAAGAAACTGCAAACTGTTATTCTCTGAAGCATTTATTTCAGTCTGTTGAAATCTTGCTTTCAGGTGCATCTTCAGTTTGGTTCAAATAAATTTTATAAATTAAAAAAAAAGTGTCATGACTTAAGCCAACTGAAAAATACAGTGTAGTAATCATAACTCATAACTGCTCAGTTTATGTAAGAAACTGAAAATTTATCCCGTAACATTTTTCCAGTCACAAATAAAGATGCTACAGTTCGTCCCAAGCATATTTAAAACATATAAATTTTCAGTGCCAGCAAAGACATCTTAGATAAAAACAGATGTCCATGATTAAATCATAGTATATTCCATACCGACTCACCATTTATTTTAAAGTGTTGGATACACTGTGTCAGAGCGGTATTTGTAAACTATTAATCACTATACAGATATAAGATATAATTACAATAAAAAATAAACCTTCGATTCAAAAAGTATTTACAAAGCTATGGTACAACTTTTACAAGAAAGCTACCATAATAGATCATTTAAATTATTAAAAAGAAAGAATAATCACTGTGATACAACGTAAGTAGAAAGATACTGCCAGTCAGAATTACAAAAAGGAGGGTATAAACCATCTGTTAAGAAGCTCCAAGAGAGCCCTCACAGTGCTTAGGGTGTCAGCCCACGAACTGAAGGATGGAGGGTTTGATTCCAGACAGAGCATGTGCCTCGGTTACAGGCTCAATCCCTGGCCCTGGTAGAGATGCTTGCAGAAGCAACCAATCAATGTGTCTCTCTCACATCAATGTTTCTCTCTGTATGTCCCTCCCTTTCCCCTCTCTAAAAATCAATGGAAAATATCCTCAGGTAAGGATTAACAAAAACAGAAGTTGTAAGGTGGTAGAAGCCAGGTTATTGAAGGTGACTCTGGAAAGACTTTATAACAAAAGAAACAGAGAAGAGCAGGAACCTTGCCAACTGCTACCCACTATTCTCTCTCTAACTTGTACAATAGGACACTGAACACCGAATAGTCTCAATAAATATTTACTAACTGGATGAACAAACATTTGAAATGGACCTTGAGAGATGGAGAAGACACTCTAGTATGAAGGAAACATTCACACACGGAAATAAAGGAGGATATAAGGTACATTCAAAGAACAAAGAGTAGTCTAATTTTGCTGGATCGAACTTATGAAATACAGATCAGCAGGAATTTGTATCTGCTATGAGCTATATAACAGGTTTAAACTTAATTTGCTATTAATTAAAAATAACATTTTTAATAATGAACATAATCCTATCTAATAAAGAGGGAATATGCTAATTGACCATCACTCTATCACACAGATGGCTGGCAGGGCTTGACAGGGGACCTCAGGCCATGCTCCCCACCCAGTGGGGCTTGATGGGGCACCACAAGGTGCACCCCCAGTGCTGGGTCAGAACTCAGGCTGCACCCTCTGCATGGCGGGGCTTGACAAGGGTGAGACTGGCTGGGTCTGGATCTAGCCAATGGGGGAAAGGGGGCGTGGCTGGGTCTGGGTCTCACGCGATTTTGAGCTGCATATGAGTGGGTGGGGACTTGACTCTGGGTCTCCCTTTTAATGTACATGAATTTCGTGCACTGGGCCACTAGTGTGTGTGTGTGTGTGTGTGTGTGTGTGTGTGTATTATATATATATGAGAATACAAAGTGAGTTACAAGATGATTGTCTCATCTAGCACAGAGGATTTAGTTCAGAACTAATATGAATGGAAAGAATGGGGAAAGGTCAAATGTAACCCCAAGAATTTGGGGTTATAAAAACAGTGGTACCATTAAAAGAAATACAAAGTATTTTTATTTTATTTTATTTTTTTCCATTACCATTTATCAAAAGGAAGGAGGGAGGGAGGGAGGGAGGGAGGGAGGGAGGGAAAGTTAAAAACAAACAAAAAAAGACAGTTGATTGGAGGGGGAAGTTGGGTAAAGAATATTACATTTACTGTGCACTTATTCCTTGCCTAAGCACTTCAAACAGCCCTGTTAGGTAGTCATACCTCCATTTTACAAATGTGGCAAAAGAGGTTAAAGCTCGAAAAGTGAATTTTAATTATGTCATTCTTCCCTTCTTCCTTCCTAAGAGAACCTCCATTTTCTTCAAATATGGGGCAGCAATGTGCTGAGAAAGGTGGGGCCCCCGCCCTAGGAAAATGAAACCTGACTATTTCCCTTGTCCAACGACCCAGACCTTTGAGACATGAGAAGAACTATGTTGAGGGCATGAGAATAGTGGGGGTAATGAGGAACCTTCACTAATTTAAGAGCTGTCCTTGATTTCTCCCTTTCACTCTGGATTCCCAATGGATTTCAGCAAATCAAATTCATTCTAATTACAAAATATCTTGCTAACCCTTCCTCTTCTACAATCCTAGTCCAAACTAGGATTAACTCTCAACTGGATCGCTAATAACTATTTTCCTAGGAAACCTCACACAATTCATTCCCAAACAGCAGCCAAAAAAAATCTTTAAAATGGAAATCATGGAGCAATTGGAACTCTTGTGCTCTGGTGGTGTGATTGTAAAAAGGTACAAACACCATGGAAAATAGTATGAAGGTTCCTCAAAAAATTAATTGATCCAGCAATCCTAACACTGAGTATATATAGCCAAGAAAATTGAGAGCAGAGAGATGTGTACACGTGTTCGTGGCAGTACTATTCACAATAGCCAAGACAAAAAAGCAACCCAAGGGTTCATCTACGGACGACTGGACATAAAAAATATGGTGGTATACATAAAATGGATATTACACAGCTTTAAGGAAGGACATTCTGTTACATGCTACAAGAATGAACTCAGAAGGCATTTATGTTATATGAAATAAGCTAGTCACAATGAAACAAACACTGTATGAGGTATCGTAAGCAGTCAAATTCATAGAAATAGAAAGCAAAATGGTGGCTACCAAGGACTAGCAGGAGCTCTTTGATGGCACAGAGCTTCAGCTTCACAGATGAAAAAGTTCCGGAGATGTTTCACAACACTGTGGCTATACTTACCACAACTGAACTGCACACTTAAACACAGTTAAAAGGTAAGAATGGTTTAAAAATTGGTACATTTACACGAGGGAATGCTATGCAGCTGTAAAAAAAAGAAGGATCTCATACCCTTTGATATGCAAGGAGGGACCTGGAGAATGTCATGCGAAGTGAAAATAAGCCAGTCAGAGAAAGACAAGTATCACATGATCTCATTTATATGTGGAATCTAATGAATAAAACAAACTCACTAATAAAACAGAATCAGAGACATGGAAGCATGCATCCGATTAATGTATTTCAGAGGTGTGGGAGTGGAAAGACATTAACCAAAGAAATTACATGCATGTATGCATAACCCATGGACATGGAAATAGTGCAGTGAAGGCCTAGAAAGGGGGCAGGAGCAAGATGGAGAAGATTAATGGGAGAGGAGATGGGGAGCATCTATAATACTTTCAACAATAAATTTTTTTAAATATAAGTTTTTAAAAATTAATTAAAAAATAGTTAAGATGGTAACTTTTCATGTTGTTGTTTTGTTACAGAAAAAAAGCTAAGTAAATCATATCACTTCACTCCCTCCTTAAAACACTTCAGTCATTTCCTACCGCCCACTAAATAAAACCCCAAACAAGGTTTGTGAGGCTTCATACCATTCAGCTTTTCCTCTTATAAAACCAGATCACACGTTACCCTCCCATTCCCTCAAGATGTCCAGTCAAAATTATACTCTTTCACTTCTTCAAATAATTCTAATTCCTTGATAGCATTTCTCACAAACTGAAATGCTTTTTTCTTAGTATCTTCCCAATTGAAATGCAAGTTCTAAGGGAACAAGGACCTCATCAATCTTGTACATCATTGTGTCCCTAGTAATTATCACATGCCTGGCATATACTGAATATTCAAATATTGAGAGATTTCACATTTTGAAAACAAAAATTACTCTCTGAGTCTATTATAAAATATATACAAATATATATACAGGTCTTAAAAGACTATCACTGATGTTTCAGCTGTTACATATAGTTGTTGAGTAGACATACTTTCTATTTTTTACTTTTTAGTATGTTCTAACTTCCCTTTAATAAATCTTTATATGCAGAAATTAAAGATTCTTTAAGTCTGATATTTTAACTGCAAAGTGCTTCAAATCTTTTAATTATATAAAATAAAGGTGCAAAATGACGGAACTAACTTTGTAAGCCCAGCTTGGCTCAGTGGTTTTGTGTTGACCTATGAGCCAGGAGGCCATGGTTTGATTCCGGGTCAGGGCACATTCCCAGGTTGCAGGCTCGATCCCCAGTGTGGGGTGTGCAGGAGGCAGCTGATCAATGATTCTCTCTCATCACTGATGTTTCATTCTCTCTCCTTCTCCCTTCCTCTCTGAAATCAATAAAAATATATATTTTTTTAAAATACCATCTTACTCTTCAATCTCACTGTCTATACTCAGTTTTATATTTCCACAGTTTTAAGTACTCTCTGACCATTAATGAGTATTTAGATAACAGAGGTGACTAAAAACTGTATCTTCATACTTTTTCAATGAATATCAAGCATCTTAACAATAATTCTCAATACATCACAGCACATGTATACAACTAACCTACATCTATATCTATAAATTTTTTAAGTCAACAATTGAAAGCTTACACTTACCAGATTATGTTCTAAGCACTTTACATAGATTGACTCATTCATACTTCAAACTCATTTCGGAGGTAAGGAAAGTTAGGCATTAGTAGAAAAAATTACCTGCCCAAAATTATAAAACCACAGCCGGACTGGGACTCAAGTCCAAGAAATCCTGCTCAAGTCTAAAGGCTATGCTCTTAATCACACTGTACAAAAGTGGGAATAGACTTATGGCCCAAAAAAGTTCAAGATACAAAAGGCTATGCTTCTTAAAAGTTATATCCCATTTTTAAGGAATATTCATTTTAAAAAGTACAAATAGTAATCCCCAACTTATTGATACCATATTTTTAAAAAGTCATTTATCATAAGCTTCAGGAATTATATAATTTAAATGATTTTTTAAGATGTCAGACATTTAATAGTAAAATTTTAGAAAAGAAAAACTGGTTATCTACAAATGATAAATGATAATAAAAATATAGAATTTAACATTAATCAGAATGTGTAATTCTGCTACTTCTCCAGCTCAATTCCTAATTCAACCAAATTACACCCTGTGCTTCTTTATATCCTTAACACTGGAGAATTTTTAAAGTATAAACTATTTGAGAGAAATCCTAAATCTCCATTACATATACTAACCTCTTATGGGGATGGTGATGCCTCACAAGAATTCTGTAAGGGTTAAACGAGATAAAATACACCAATACTTGGCATAAATTTGAATCCCACATGCAGATATGAATGTTGGTGTCCTACAAGCAGGCTGACCATTGCCTTTGCCTTTGTGGTAATTCACAATCTCCACCTAGCATTCTCAGAGGCCAATGTCTTGGATAAATATGGCTCCCCACGTGGCTTCCTCCTCTCCCACCACTACACTTTTCCCTCTCTGACAAACTCTTGCACGTTTCAGCAAATACGCTGGGGAAACTCTTCATCAATAACCCACCTCTTCAAACCGAAGTAAGGAACTCCTCTTTGTCATTCTATTAAACACAGTACATGCCCTTCTGCCCTATACCTACAACACAATGCATCACCACCCTTTAAGTGGGTATATATACTCTTGGAATACAAAGCAGGGTCCATATCTTACTGATCTTGAATTTCCAAAGACTTAGTTTGTTTACTGGCATGTAACAGTTACTGAAGATTTTTGTTTACTGGGTCTTTGTTTTTGTTTGATTGTTAATGAAGAATAAAAGTGATACAAAGGAGAGAGGGGGGAAAACCCTACATTTATTTATATCATACCTTGTTCCAAAGAAGGGAGAAGGGAAGATTATTTTTAATACTACAAATATATAACAAGAAATTCCTAATATTCTGAAAGAGCCCTGGCCAGTGTGGGAAGTGGTTAGAGCATCAACCCAGGCACCGAAGAAGTGCAGGTTCAATTCCTGGTCAAGGGCACACACCTGGGTTGCAGGTTTGATCCCTGACCTGGTTGGGGCGTGTACAAGAGGCAACCAATCTCTCTCACATCAATGTTTCTCTCTCTCTCTCTCCTCCTCCTCCTCTCTCCCTCCCTCCCTTCTTCCCTTCCTCCTCCCTCCCCTTCTCCCTACCTCTCTTTCTTCCACTCTCTCTAAAAAAATCAATGGGAAAAATATCTGCGAGTAAGGATTAACCAAAATAGGTCTATTTTGGTTAATAACTATATTTTATTTAATCCTCAGAGAAGATATGGTTTTTCATTATTTTTTTAGAGAGGAAGGGGGAGAGATAAAGAAACACTAATGTGAGAGAACACACCCATTGGTTGCCTCCCACAGGCAAAACAACTGGGAATGGAACCTGAAACCAGGCATGTACCCTGACCCCTTTCGGCATAGGGGACCACACTCCAACCAATTGAGCCAAAGTAGAAGGAACTGCTCAAAGTGACACGCAGTAGGGAAACAAAGGGAAAATCACATACTTGCCATTAATGTTTTGAAAAGTTATATAGAGGTTTATCACTAGAGAACAGGAATAAAGAAGAGAGATTAAGATTATCTATTACTCAACATCATATATTTTTTAAAAGAAAGAAAAACAGTAGTGGAAAGAAAACATGAACACAATAACATGAACCTGTAAAATGTATAGTGTGTTGAATAGCAGTAAGAATTTTAAATAAAGGTTTTTCTTACTGAGAATCATTTAAGAAACTACCACAAATCCCTTCCATTACTCTAGGGCAGTGGTCAACAGACTGCAGCTCTCAAGCCACATGCGGCTCGCAAGCCACAGTTTGCTACTCTTTTGACTGAGTTTGCCGACCACTGCCCTATACTACCTTCACCTCTCTGAAAACAGTATGCCACAACTGCCTAACCATCACAGCTTACTACACGGTAACATTTAGTCTAGTCCAGTGCCGGCAAACTCCTTAGTCAACAGAGAGGCACGTGGCTCGCTCTAGGCAGTGGTTCTCAACCTTTCTAATGCCGCGACCCTTTAATACATACAGTTCCTCATGTTGTGGTGACCCCAACCATAAAATTATCTTCACTGCTACTTCATAACTGTAATCTTGCTCCTGTTATGAACTGCAATGTAAATATCTATGTTTTCCGATGGTCTTAGGCTCTACAGCAGCGGTTCTCAACCTGTGGATCCCAACAGGTTGAGACACAGATATTTACAGTAGCAAAATTACAGTTATGAAGTAGCAACGAAAATAATTTTATGGCTGGGGGTCACCACAACATGAGGAACTCTATTAAAGGATCGTGGCATTAGAAAGGTTGAGAATCACTGCTAGGGGTTTGTGATGAGGTAGTTTAATATTTTTTAGTCACATAAATATGATATTCACTTTAAGTATTTTTAAAATTAAAAACCCAGTACTTAAGTCAGTAAAGTATTGAAATGTTTCAGTTCCCTATAATGGCGAGCTCTGGAAGATCAAAGAGAGGGGCAGGAAAAGAAAGGAAAAGGACTAGAGGAAAAAGAGTAAGTTACACAGAGGCCAAGATCCGTAAGCACACAAAAAGCCAAATTCACTTGGGACAGACACAGGCACTTAGGTTCTGAGATGAATGTCAATCCAAGTAAACTGTTCTTCTCATCCTCTGTAGTTCCCTGGTCCTGGGGAAATGGGGGGTGCAGAGGAAAGGGGGTGCTACCAATATCTTAAGAAAACACTGAAAAAGCCATTATTAATCATCCTACAACTATTTTCAGCCTTAATCTTAAGCTGTTTCACTTTAGACAATACAGCTGAGGAAGCCTAGAAGAAAGGAAATGACTCTCAGGCCTGCAGCCATGATGGTCACGCAGTATCACCTCGGGGGCCAAATGAAATAACGCCAAAAATCAGATCAATCATTGGCTTGGGGTGGCCTATCGCCACTTTAGAACTTTCCTAGTAATGAAGTTCTCTGAGGAGGAAATGTTCAGCTAAATGAGGAACACCAGACTGGGGAGAGAACCACAGTTAAAAGCAAGCAGCAAGAACGAAACCAGTCAAGAGAACAGTTGCTAAAGGTAGGATTAGAAAGTGTCAAAAAGGATTAAATATCTAATACCTACTAACATAAAGATCTAGAAGGATAAGGAAAAGAACAAATCAATTAGATTATCTACAGACCAAGCTTGGAATTCACACAGTGAAATTCAAAAGTTAATTTTGAATTTCAAATAATATGCCAGTACTATGAAATGTCATTCAACTCTGATGCACTATGTTAGTTAAATGAGGAAATTGTTATTCTTTATTAAGGAACATTCATTTTTAAATATGGAATACTACAAAGCTCTGTATAAACAACTTTGTAAATCACCTCATAAGTCCAATCATACACAAAAATAATTTTTATATAAAATTGGCACATTTGAAATAAGAAAGACACCACAACAGTGTTTCTTCTTGCATATTTTCAAGTACTTGTACCAATTTGTCATTTTACAAACTCCAGGTGTTTAAAATTAAAAAGTAATTTTTGTTTCTTAAACTTCTGATAGCCAGATTCCTTTCCAATCTAACAATAAAATTTTATAAAGTTTCCTCTAAACATTTTCATAGGCAATTGCATAATTTAAACTAGGAAAACCTCTACTCCAATATAGCTTCCTAACTGGCCTCTTCTTTTAAAATTCCTATTATCTCCTCACTTCCACCTACCCAGATCTTTCTCAAACACAGAGTAATAACATTCATGCCCTTGTTCCAAAATCACAGTACTTCTGAAACCTGATAGAATAATAGAGTTAGAACTCAAGTTTAGTAAAAAAAAAAAAAAAAAAAAGACACTCAGAAATGTCAAAATACCTTTCAAGCCTTTTGTTTTACCTTAAAAATTAAAATTTACAGTCTTCGTAACATATTCATTTTAAGTATTGGTATATTAAACATAGCAAAATATTTTGTTGCTATAGATTAAATATTTAAGGTTTCTTTCCCAAATAATCTAGTAAAATGAATATGCCAAGAAAATGCATCATAATTTTCCTGCGGCTTTCCATATTCCCCAAGACATGGTTAAGTACCCAATTTTAGATGTGTTGATGATTTCAATATCTAGGAAATAAATTAGGGAATATTAAAGCTCTTGATAATCTGGCCTGAACCTTCTTTCGCCTTGCACTTCTCATTATTCTACATATACCCTATGCTTAACTAAAAAATAAAAAAGCTAAAAACAAAACAAAACATCTATTAATTTACTTCTTATCCTTCATATGCCTCCTCCTAGAAAGCCCTTTCACTCATCTCCTCAAGAAGCTGTATCCATACACAAGGTCCAGATCAAACTCTACCATCCTCCAAGTAATCTTCCCTAATAGCCTTCCTTTCTTAAAAATTGTGCAGTCCATCGTGGTACTAATCAGTTTGTCTCATTATGTTTAGTTGTATGTATAAGGATGCATACAATATTTAGTTGTGTGAATAAGGCTGCATATAATATAACACTTAAGAATCAAAGCTTTGGAATCAGAGAAACTCAGGTCAACATCTGACTCTGCAATTCATTAAGTATGACCTTGGGCAAATTACTTAAGAATCATCCTGCATTAGCTTTGTCTGTTTTATGAAAATAGCCGCTATCAGAGTTAATCTCAAAATCAAAAAGAGTGATGGGTACAAAGCACTAGCACAATACTGACAGTAACAGTTTAATAAATATACCTATTACTCCCAATATGCAGATTCATGTCTTACTCATTTTTGTATTCTTTTCCATGTAGTGTTTTTGTATGTGCTTAATTTTTTGATTGATAAAATCTGATCAATTCACAACTAATCTCTTAGACCTATACAGATCTTAATAAGATCCAAATTCTAGTGAACATCAAAAATGGCTTGCTTATCGTATTACTAGTTAATTTTAACATTAGCTTACCCATTTTATACTTTAGCTACCATATGCATAAATATAGATCCCAAAGCATCATTCTCAAAGTATTCCACACTGCATTATTATCTTAAGTAGGCCAATATGGAAAATGCCTGATATAGTTACATAAAAGTCTAAACACATTAGAAAGTACTAAAGCAAGCCTTTAGCAAATTAAAGAATTCCCAGGTGGATCCTACTATTTTAAAGTTACACTAAATCCTGAATCCATTTCTCCAACTGCCCCTCTGAGTTGTTCCTGTGCCAGGGGATTCCCAACAGAGACCAATCAGTTCTGCCCTGGTATTCTCACGAAGAGCACCAAGCCAAAACCGGTTTGGCTCAGTGGATAGAGCATCCATCCGCCTGCAGACTGAAAGGTCCCAGGTTCAATTATGGTCAAGGGCACATACATTGGTTGCGGGCACATCCCCAGTAGGGGGCGTGCAGAAGGCGGCTGATCGATGTCTCTCTCATCGATGTTTCTAACTTTCTATCCCGCTCCCTTCCTCTCTGTGAAAAATCAATAAAATATATTAAGAAAAAAAAAGATAACTACTTTAAAAACAAAACAAACAAACAAAAAAATACCAAGAGCACCAAGGCATGCAATGTTTCTAGATCAACAAGATTCCTACTAATTCTTAAATGTACACAACAGGCTATATCAAAATGGATGAGTATATTCTTTATTCCTAAAATTAGCAACAGCAAAACAAAAGCAAATAAACAAAAACCTACAGCAATGCCAAAGACTTGTGAAGAAAGGGACCATGATAACTACAGGGAAGGAAAAAGAAAACACAGCAGAAAACCTAGCCATCAAAAGATAGCTTCAGGAAATCAGAAGCTAAATTCAGAAAGAGAAACTTCAGCCCTGGCTGCTGGCTCAGTTGGTGGGATGTTCAATTCCTGGTCAGGGCACAAACCTAGGTTTTGGGTTTAATCCTGGTCAGAGATCAGACAGGAGGCAATTTATCAATTTTTCTCTCTCTCACAAACCAATTTTTAAAAAGATCCTACCCTAGCCATCCTCCAAATATGGCTAGGTGGATAAAGTGGACAAAGCATCGGCCCATGGATTGAAGGGTCCTGGGTTTGATTCTGGTCAAGGGCACATACCTCAGTGCAGGCTCCTCCCCAACCCTAGTCCCAGCATATGTGGGAGGCAACCAATTGATGTGTCTCCATCACATCAATGTTTCTCTCTCTGTCTCTTCCCCTCCCTTCTACTCTCTCTAAAAATCAATGGATAATTATCCATGGGTGAGGATTAACAACAATAATAAATATATACTGAGTGGCCAGATTATTATGATCTCTGAAGGCATAACAATCTGGCCATTCAGTATATTTGTATCTCAAGTGGGTATCAAAAGTATTCTAGACTTTTGCTGGGTATCAAAAGTATTCTAGCCAAAACCGGTTTTGCTCAGTGGATAGAGCGATGATCTGTGGACTGAAGAGTCCCAGATTTGATTCCGGTCAAGGGCATGTACCTTGGTTGCGGGCACATCCCCAGTAGGGGGCGTGCAGGAGGCAGCTGATCAATGTCTTTCTCTCATCGATGTTTCTAACTCTCTATCCCTCTCCCTTCCTCTCTGTAAAAAATCAATAAAATATATATTTTTTTAAAAAGTATTTTAGATCAACAACCTATTTGCCCTGAGCTTTCTATCACCTAGTGCAAAGGGGAAAACTGATCAGGTGCACGATTTATAGTATCTTTGATATCAAACAAATGAGGTACTCAAGAGAAGTACACTGAATGGCCAGATTATTGTGTTCAGAGATCATAATAAATTGGCCACTCAGTGTATATATTTGTTGGTTTAAAAAAATAAAAAAATAAAAACTTCACTAAAGAGGAAAAGCAGTTTTACTATAGCACTATGTGAACTACACTGAGTTTATTGTCACACTGTAAACATTAACAAATGTATTCATCCTAAAATATTCCTCAAAGCAACATATATAAACTGCACTAAAAAAAAAAACCTATCTTAAAAAAGACATTGGCTGTTTAAATGTTAGGGATGCAAGATGAGATGATTAAAAGTAAAAGCTTAAAATCTTTCCAGTAATTATCATATTCATGTGACATATTTTCATCTAAATTAAAGCATCAGATTGCCAAAGTACAGCGGGAAGGTTAGGGAGAGGTGGGGTAGATAAGAGATCAACCAAAGGACTTGTATGCATGCATATGAGCATAACCAATGGACACAAGACTCTGGGGGGTTAGAGTATGCATGGGAGTGGGGGGGAGGGGAGTAATGGCAAGGTATGTACACATGTAATACATTAATAAAAAAATTAAAAAAATAAATTAATGAAAAATCCACAACACATGTGTTTAATGCTAGTGAATACAAACTCTTCCAAACTTTTTGAAACTGAGAATATTTTAAATTTTCATTGAAATTTTAATACCTTCAAAAGACATGTTTTAAATGTTTTTTAAATTAGTGATATTATAGCTCAGAAAAAAACTTTAATATAGGCATTAAATAAGGTCGCATTCATGCATTTAAAAAAATGACTGAAGCAAGTATTTCCAAAGTTATTATTTGTTTCAAAAACTTATGAAGCAAGTAGTTCCATATAAGAAAATTTTAACATTTAAATTGTTCTGCATATTTTGCACTAATAAGTAATTGTCCTGTATATATGCAATATATTTATGTATTTGTGAGTATAGGAGTGTGTGTGTGTGTGTGTGTGTGTGTGTAATGTGTATATATACAGGGTGTCCCAAAAATATGTATAAACTTTAGTAGCTGATTCTATTACATTTTGAAAATGAAATGTATTTTAATAAACAACACCTTTATAATTATTCAAAGTATTGAATAATATTTTTCTTGCCCTTTCATAAACTATTTCTCATGAGACCATATCTAATGAAATCAATTCCTCCCGACTAGGATCAACTCATTGATGCTAAATCTGTTAGGCAAAAAACTAAAAACATGTAGTAACCAGTAACCTGTAAATTACTGAAGCACTGCTTTACATCACAATCAATAAACTCTCAGTCATCAATCACTAATCTGCCTTAAACTTTACTTTCAAAGAAAGAGCCCTAATACATATAATTTAAGCCCTAATTACACAGCATTATAAATATTGACTTGCCCTTATCAAAATATATGCACACTGAATCATGAAAAGGTAATACAAAAAAGAAAAGGAAATGTAAACATTCATTATGACAGCAGATCTGTTTACTCTGATGATTTCTCATAATATCTCTATAAGAATAGTTGCTTGCTTTAAACATGCGATAGATGATTTAAAGGAAGTTTATTCTTAAAATACACTAACGGTCTAAAGTAAAACTTTTGAGAAGCACAACTTTAGTAGAGAAAAAATGTTTTCTAAATTTTATTAATGAGGCAAACTCTAACGAAGGTTCTAAAGATCAGTATTAACATACCAATCTGCAGAGGAAGAGAGAAGATAAAGTGATTTTGGCTGTCATTTCCAGAGCTATTCAGAATAATCACAGCTAAATAACAACTTTAATATGGAGCCAGAGAGATTAATTCTCTCAGAATTCCTTCAAGAATTTGCCCTTTTCAAAATTCCCATGAAGTTTAGTTTTATTACTGATGCTCTCTACTCCATTTCTACCCATTAACACTGCCTAGAATAAGATATAATAGTATTTTTTAAGTTCAGTCTATGGGTCTACTTCCTGAAGTATACAACATTAATAATTATGTTCTGAGTGTAGCAAAACATTTACCAGTGGAAACCATAAAAGAAAGCACTATTCACACAATCAGAAAACTAGGAAGGAACTTTACAGAGATCATATAGTTCAAAGAAATGTTTAATATGCTCTTTCTTTATCATAGACTCACAATCTACCTTTTCCCAGATACCAGTGTTATTGATTGTACTTACATAAACTTATTAAAAATGACCACAATTTAATTTGTATAACATGTAGTTTACCTTAAACTTTAAGTGGACATGATTAATTTGTTAAAAAATCTACCTTCTATCAAAGGGAAAGAACAAGAACCTTACAAATAAATTCCAGGGCTAATATTTCTTTACTACACTTATTTTAAAGCACTATAGTGCAAAAAGCTTGATATGACCAACTTTTTACCCAGTAAATATCAGCCTTCCTTTTTTCACATGCCACAAATATCCCAGAAATTTAAGTCTTCAAAAGGAAAGATGATAAACAGTTTATTAAAATAAAATTCCATCGGAAGTCACTTTCTTGATATAATCTACATAGCATACAATAAACATACTGTTAGTGGTTCATAAATACTAAGTTTCCTGAATCACGTGTCCTTCTACCCAACTGCATGTTAACAAAACACCCAATTACTTTTTTAAATCTTTTCTTCTCCCTATAGCTCCTAGACGCTCAAAAACTTGTCTCCTCTGCCTTCCTGAGTGAGGCAATAAGCCTTCATATTATATTTTTATTCCTGCAATTTTCCTAATAAGCACTTTTCTTCACCACATTTTTATTTGCCACATTCTTATGTGGAGGATATAAAGACTATTCGAGCGTAAGACGATCCAATCTATCCTCTCACTCAAACTCTACTAGGCACCCTAGCACTGATCATTCTGTAACCATTTCTCCCAAATTACCCAGGGATAGGTGTGATGTTTCAAGACCCATTCAAAAGGGCTCGATAGGTTTCAGGGCAGAGCCAGTGAAACATCCCGATCATTACATTCTGGACGTGACAAAACTCCCAAAAACCCGGATAAGTTCAGCAACGCCCTCCTCCCTGCTCCGGAGAATAGTAAACATCCTGTCACAGAATCCAGAGAACGAGGCTTTGCTCTGAGAACAGAGCAAACACTTCTCCCAGCAGCTGTTGGTGACTTTCAGAGGGCTGCTGCACTCGCACTTCTAGTTAAATTAATGATGTCATCTTGTTCTGCTTTACTTTCTCTCTTTTTTTTTCTAGACCTGCAATGGACGTAGGAAACCTACAGATGGCTTTTTAAAATAAAGTACCAAAAAAAAAAAAAACAATCCATACGCTACAACTACTTCTCCAAAAGAAATCATTTTAGGATCCTTACATCATCATTCCTTCATCCACCGCGGGTCAGTGAGACATGACACGGGGAGGCTGAAAAAGATTCAATTTTCTACGGAGACTTTTACCCAATCATGTCTGCACGTTTCCCATCCTGCGGAGAACGTTCTATGTGTTAAAGGTGCTGCTGGTGCGGTCTTCCAGCAGAACTGTGCAGCCAGCTCTCTCTCTCTCTCTCTCTCTCTCTCACACACACACACTCACACACACACACACACACACACAAGCCCTGAAAGCCCTGCACTTGG